>JAGKTI010007625.1:0-11793 GCA_018397915.1 Birgus latro
ATGTGTATTCATTATTTCCTATTAATTTTCATTTTGTTTCGATTACAAAAAACTTTGAGCCTGGAAATTTTTGCTTCCCATAATATATCAGCTGAGTATCATTTATTTTCGAGATAATTTTCATAATACTGTATTCTTTAGACAATTTATCTTGGAACGCTTCACTTTTTATAAACTTCTGATTTTTTCCTTTTCATATATCACCAATTTACGTTTTATTTTCCATTGCTATTTTCAGCCTGATTTAGAAATACACTTAATTTTTTTTAACACTCTACCCTTAACAAATTCAGTGACTCTTGACGCTTATTTTAGTGTCGTGAATGTACCACTTCTTTTCAGATGTTTTTCTTCTCTGTAGCAAAGCATTAACTCCTTTGTTCCAGTTTTCCTTTCTTCTTCCTTCCTTCAGACGACACTGTTCAAGGTAGGAAAGGAGCCTCGTACTGGAGGGGTTAATGAAGGATATATAGAACTCCAGGTCTCTTATAAATTGAATATAGCTTCTAAGAGTAGCATAGATAATATAGGAACGCCATCGGAGTGAAGTAGTTGATTAGAGGTGTAGTTTTAAAAAGCTAATGATTAGAGAGAGAAAGAGAGGGAGAGAGAGACCGAGGAAGACGGGACACTGTCAGGTAGAGACTGGGCATAAGAACAGGTGAGTGAGGTTGGCACACACACACACACACACACACACACACACACACACACACACACAAATTTCACCCCACCCTGCCCTGCCCTGCCCTGCTTACTCCACCTTGCCAATTCCACCCCACTCTGCCCTGCCCTGCCCTGCCTACTCCATTTTGCCTACTCCACCCCACTCCACCCCATCCTGCCCTGCCCTGCCAATTCCACCTTGCCAGCTCCACCCTATTCTACCTCACACTACACTCCACCCCGCCCTCACCTTGTCCATTTCACTCCACCCTATCCACTGTACCCCACACTGCCCAATCCACACCATCTATCCACTCCATTTCTCGTCCTTACCTCACTATCCTTCACTCTATCCACACCCTCATCCACCCTACTCCACCTTCCTCACTCTGCCCCACTTTCTCCTCATTCCACACTCCACCTCATCCTCTCCACTCACCCTGATCCATTTCATAATCACCCTGTCAAAGCTTCTTCAATTTCCCTTCCATAGTCCTTGTTCTCCCTGCCACACCCACACTCCATCAACCCTACCATCCTCTTCACCCCTGCCATAATGCGTCTACCTCCATCCATCCAACTATCCATCCACCTATCCATCCATCCATCCTTCTATCCATCCATCTATCCACCCAACCTTCTATCCATCAATACGAGAGTAAAGACTTGAGGTTAGACGTAAATCCCGACGTTTAAAGCAAGACTGATCGGTCACTCGTCCCTGAGTCGCATTATCCAAGCATTACCCCAACCACCCTGACAGTCCACATCCACTTGGAGCGTCTGAATCCACTAGACCACGAATGGATATCACCTAAAGTAGTAAATGGATTTCTGGAGTACATGAGAAAGTCTTTGGTTTATCTCCTGGCACTACATCGAGTGAGTGGACGGTAGACGTTCCCTACCTATCAGCATCCGTATACTTCGCTGACCCACTTCTTGTCCACACCTTTCGTCTTATAACATCCTCTCTCTCTCTTTCTCTCTCTCTCTCTCTCTCTCTCATCATTGACTCCATCCTCACCCTGTCACACCTCATCCTCACCCTGCAATACCTCATCCTCACCCTGTCACACCTCATCCTCACCCTGTCACACTCCATCCTCACCCTGTCACCTCATCCTCTCCCTGTCTCCTCATCCTCCCCCTGTCACACATCCTCACCCTGTCACACTCCATCCTCACCCTGTCATACCTCATCCTCACCCTGTCATACCTCATCCTCACCCTGTCACACTTCATCCTCACCCTTCCACACTTCTAATTCACCCTGTCCCGCGTTCTCGTTGGGTAAGGAAGCTCCCAAATACCTTTTCCTTGGCGATTTATTTTTGGGTGTGGCTGGTTAATATCCTTTTGCACGTTATTTATGCATAGTATGGCTATATTGGAAGGATTTATGTAACACAGAATAAGACTGTAAGGTGTACTAAGCAAAATAAATCTCATAGGAAAAGGTGTTAGTTTGTCTGCTCTTCCTCTGCGTCTGCTTCACACTTCCACGCACATCTAACTCCTGTCTGCCGCATCACAACACAGGGATCCAAAGGCAGAGAAACATACCAAGCCTCTCGCAGCTTAGGAATGTTAGTCACCAGAGGAAAGAGGGAAGCAGAAGAAGGGAAACATTAGGGAAACTTGACATACAGTACCAAGCCACTCTCTGTTTGGAAATATTTACAAGCAGAGGAAGTATATTGTAGCAGAGATGAATTATTAAACTAACTTTTGTCCCCGAATAAAAGTTCACCCTTCATTTACCTTCCTGAGTAGGCTACGTGTTATTCTCTGTCATCCCTAAACACCTCTGTCTCATTACTTACCTTACCACACCCGCCATCATCACCCTGCGCCTCCCATCACCCTGCCACGCAACGTCTCACCCTCTTAATACACTAAAACCTTCCTGCTCCTTCACCTACTCACCCTAGCACATCCATCTTCATCTCCCCTGCTGGTTTCTACACCCTACTGCGATGTATTTCACCATCTGCCACCCTTTACCTTCTTCACTCTTATTACGCAATGTTTGTTTCCTTCTTCCGTCCAAGATGTATTTAGCACAGGGAAAACTTTGTGAACTGGAAGGTAAGATACAGAATTCATTACCCCCTCCAGTACAGATCTTCGTAAATTGAGTAAAAGAACTTGTTGATAATAAGAACAATGCGAGAAAGACATCATCGTGGAGAAGGGGTTAAATCTCGGTGTTCCACTTCTTACTCACCCCTCCACATTCACCCTTCGTCAACCTTGCCACACGACGTCACATTCTTTGGCACCATTAAATTTCCTAATCCACCCAGGCACATGATCCCTGCCGCCCCCTTCACCCTGTCATCTCGCTTCACATTTAATCTCATCTATTTTTCGCCCTGTCTACTTTCTATTTTCACCCTGTCATACCCTCCCTCTTTTCTTTCAGCCTGCCACACTCTTCCGTCCTCCTCCCTGCCACACCCTCCCTCCATCCATCCATTCACTAGCTTCCACTTCATTCATACATCTGCGCTGCCACATCCTCCATCCATCCACTTTGCCACACCTTTCCACCCTCTTCCTTGCCACTCCCACCCTCCCTCCATCCATCCATCCACCCACGCACCTTCCCACACCCTCCCTCTTTCTCTGATCCATGCTAAATCATCCCCTCTCCATCTACCCTGTCACACCCTCCATCTCTCCACCTTGTCACACTTCATCTTACAGTCACTTTTTTCATCCAACGTTTTTATATCAAAATTGAACGTCATCCTTTTCTTCCTTAGTCACGATTCTTATATATATATATATTTTTAGCATCATTATTTTATTTTTATTTTAGTCGTCTCTCCTACAATTGCAGTTTTCTTTCGGCACCATTCTTACAACAACTGTTTTATTTCTTCTCTATTACCAAAAGTTTATTTTCAGCTTTCCTAACCTAGTCAGAATTTTTATACATCTCCTTTCTTGTTCGCAATAATTCATGGTTTCTATATATCACAAGTTTACTTCTGTTTCACCCTACGTCACTCATTCCCACCCATCACTCCCTGTACCACACCCTTCGTTCATCATCCTTCTGCATTAATCAATCTACCACACCTATCACCCTTCTGCGTCCTTCAGTCCACCACACCCATCACCCAACCACCTCTCTGCGCCACTGATATGCTTCACCCTTCAGCGTCACTTGCTCTGCCACACCCAACGCCATTCTGCGTCATTTGGCCTTCCACACCCATCACCCTCTGCGTTAAGCTAGCCTACTATACTGCGTCTTGCCCTACCAGACTTTCATGCTTATCACTCACCCTGCCAAACACATCACTTACCGTCAAACTCAGCACTCACCCTGTCAAGCTTCCCTGGTTCATTAGCCCTTTCAGTATGGCGACTGTTTTGCTTTATTCTTGCTACCATCAGACGATTTTATGAAGCTTAGATCTTACAGAGGGTTGGATAAAGCCCTCATTGAACCACTGATTAAGAGGGTGTTCGGAGATTATTAAAATCGTCTGGTAGTAGAGTAAAGAAAAAAAAAGTCTTTGAAGTGCAGGGTTTGACCTCTCTGCATTACTCACTACCATGGCTTTGACTCTCCTTACACGTTTACTCACCCTGTCACACTCATCCCTCACCCTGCATCTTATTATTGCTGCTGTCATGGCCTCAGAAATTCGAACACTTCACCTGGGCACTCCCTAATATCTTTTGCTGAAGTTGTGGTGAGGGGTTCTCAGTTTTGTAAGAATGAGATAGATGAGATAAATAAGGGTGTTATGGTGGTAGCAGTGCACCAGAGTGAAGTCAGCGTGTATTGTGAGAGTAACATACACGAGACGAGTGTGATGTTGTGTGAGGGGATGCATTACGGTAAGGGAAGTATCTGTTGTGAGAATGAGGTGCGTGAGTAAGCATGCAGGTACTAGCCTTTCAGTCACTCTTCCTCTTTCTAGCCAGAGAGACTGAATCCAACCCTGGCCCACACATAGTATATCCTACATACAACACAAACATTATCAGTAGGCAGGCACTGTTCTGTCAAATACAACTGCCACTAAAACTATTTTCTTTTTATACATCAGACTCTGGACATAAACTTAATAGCTCATTCCCTGAGGTCCAGAAGTCCTCCTGTACAGTATTCCACATGCCTCCTCATGTCACCACTTTGGCACCAACACCCATCATTCAGGCTGATTACTGACTAGGGATGTCTCACACAAAACTGGCGTATTGGTATTGGCATTTCGTTTAATAACATGTCAGTGGGTCTCAGGGAAAATCAGTAAAATCTGCCTTAAAAAAAATTCAAATCCTTAAACTATTTCCTCTCCAGTCAGGAACAGAACTCACTTCCGTTAGGACAGCAGACCACCTCCCTGCCAACTCAGCCACTTTGGCAATACCATTCTGTCAGTATACAAGCACTACATCTCCAGATCTTACTCTATCTATCTATCTATAGCCCGACGCCCTAATCCCGCAAATGGTGGCCGCAGACAAAATGCCTCCAAGTCGCTTTTTCACCCACCATTTGACTGCCCTCCCTTCAACTCACTCCCCCCTCCCTCATATACCTCTCAACTCCATCCCTCCACTTATCCTTGGTCTCCCCCTCCCCCTCCCCTCTCCACTTCACCCACATACACCCTCTTAGTAAGTCTTTCATTCTCCATTCTTTCCACATGTCCAAACCACCTCAGTATATTTCTCCAAATTTTTTCAATCACATCCACATCCACCCCACAACGTTCTTTCACTTCTTCATTCGTCAACCCGTCCCACATGTTCCTCTCAGGTAACTCATTTCCACTGCTCTCACTTGACTTGTTCCCCTCCAGCAAGGTCCACGCATCGTTTCCATACGTCAAGGTAGGGATCACAATACTGTCATGCAGTGACTTCGTAACTTCCATACTCACCTCCCTATTTCCCATCACCGCTTTCAGTGAACCAACAACCTCCCATCCCTGTTGTACCCTTTCAAGAACTTCATCCCCCAAACTTCCATCCTTTCTCACCACACTCCCCAATTACTTGAATGCACTCACATTCACCATATCCTCACCATCCAACCTCACTGTGCATTCTGTGACTTCATTCCTCTCAAACACCATACTTCACTCTTGTTTACATTAACTTTCAGATTCCTCTTCTTACACACTGACCAAAACTCAATCACCAAACCTTGCAACTCCCATTCATCTTCACTCAACAATACTGTATCATCAGTGGAATCTTCCACACCTCACTCTCATTCATTAGAGCCACCCCAACAACCCCATCCATGAATATATTAAACAGCCATGGAGATTTTACACATCCCTGTTTCAGTCCCACATTTAGATCAAAGAACTCACTCAGCTCACCACCCACTCGCACCGTAGAACTAGCTCCCTCGTACATACTCTTTACAGCACTCAACAATTTCCCGTCCGCTCCATATATTCTTAATACCTTCCACATACCTTGCCTGTCTATTCTTTCATATGCTTTCTTCAAGTCCATGAAGGCAGCATACACTTTCTTTCCCTTCTCTAGATACATTTCCAATAAAAATCTTAGAACAAATATCTGATCTACACACCTTTTTCCCTTCCTAATTCCCTCTTGTTATGCCTAGTGTGCAAAGTAAATTTATAAGATAGTTAGCCTTGTAATTTCTATTTTCTGTAAAGTCGTCAAGACAGAAAACGATTATTGATGGACTAACTACTGTATTTGACTAATGTATGTGGTAAATTAGAAAAAAAAGAAAAGAAAAGTAAATGATTAACTAATGAGGTGAAGTCAGGATTCCAGGGGCACGAATGATGCATGAATGACTGACTGGCCCATTTAACTAGGGATGTTGTTAACAATTCTCAGCTCTCGTATTTGCACTTTATCCTTTCCCTGTTTCTGAATCCTATTTCACCCCATCCTTGAATGGGTAATAAGCTCATGATGATGATGATGATATTGGTTTACATGTGTTTTTTGCTATGTCACAAATATCAAAAAGAAATCTGGCTGTATTGTATGATTTATATATTATGATTTACATTACACTGGGCTCTGGTTCAGGCAGTAGGTGGATAGCTACCATTGACCCTGGGCAGTACAACCATAAGAGTGAAATATGGCCACAGTCTTGATAACTGGCCTCACAGTCATCACTCTAAGACAGGAAACATTCTGCACAATCACTCAGTGATCATTCTTCCAGGTGATTGTACATTGAGTCAAGTTCAAGTCAAAAACTCATACAGTGTATTATCACAGATCATAAATATCATAAATTTCTCTTTCCCAACTCCTTCCAGCAATTCCTGGGAAGTAATCTGCTTATCTGGATCGTGATTTAGCTTCCACTCAATAGTAAACGTTAGTTGTATCATGGCCAACTCCAGTATGGGGAGTCATTGATAAGAAGCTTGGTGACATTTTTATATATGTATGTGTATGGTACGCATTAGGCATTGTTGAGGAGCCTACACATGATGGCACTGTACACCCTGGGTGGTGCAATGCAGCTGTGGCCTTCACCCATGAGCCATACCACCTAATTTTTCCCTGCACCTTGTCATGGGAAAGAACCCTCATCCACCTCTGGTAAGGCATTGTCTGCCACAAGGAGGTACTGGTTCCCTACATGGTGTATGCACTGTACTGTACCTGTAGGATGGCCTCACATAAGTTGCTTTCCTGTGGTCAAGAGGTCTGCTCAACCAGACAGACTGAAGTTAAGCAATACAACAACATTTAACCCTCACATTACTAGAATTCTTTCAACTGGAGTCATCTAGTGTTTACTGCAGTATAATTCCTAAGGATACTACTAATAGGGAATGGATCACTTAAGACACTTTCTGATGCATGAGACTGTTATGATTCTCTCAGTTGCACAGAATCTTCTAGCATGGGCCAAAATAAAATACCCAAGTGTATCAGTGCAGCAAATAGTTTAAAACACTTTAGTGGTGTTATACCATCAAAGTTATATACATTGTCATATGTTATTACATAATGCCCTCTACCTGGTGCCCAGTATTCCTGCTTGGTGTCAAGATCATCAGTGTCTGAATTTTGTCTGTAACACAGCCTAAACATATTATTCAAATAGTAACAATATCAGGAGGCTGGAGGCTTGAATAGTGAATGAATGGGAGTGTGGCACATTCATTAGGGTAAACTTTGGTTATCAAGTTTTCTCTGGTTCTATGTACCAGCCTAGAAAGGAGGTCTGGATGATGACACTGAACAACATCAACAGCTACCTTAGGTAACTGAAGAATACAAAGTACAGTATCACTACACAACCTACTGAACCATGGGACATCTTCATTTTATTACTGCTTTCTCCTGAAAATGTCATACAGCTTAGATCATACTTTTTAAATTGTAAGGACAGATATAACCTTAATAAACACTTTCAAAACAAGGAGGTTTTCCTGTGATGAATAAAACAACTGTGTACAAGCACAAGATGTCAGCCAGTTTCAAAAGGTTAATACAGTTTTGAATATTGCTGGTTAGATAAAACACACACATAGAACTGCATTGCACTATATTGACAAATACAAACAACCATCAAATCCATCAGTCTGCATTAATTATATGGTATATAACATTTCTTTACATTTTAAAAAATATGTACAGAACAGCTCTGTACTGTTGTTGCTCCAGTCTCATGTGAACAGGCATCATGAAATACCCGTAAGGGTGGACTACAGGGTGAAACTGCTCTTCCCCTGTAATCTACCATCCTCCTCCTTTCAGGTGACTGGAGGGAATCAAGGAACATTTGTATAACTGGGCAGCAGCACTGGACACATCAAAGCCACCACGTGAAGATGTCCCTCTCCAACACCTAAACTGATATTGAATCATATAAACAACCACCTATGACACCATTTAACATTATTTATAATGTATACAGCTGTAACACTAATTTACCATTTCTACAAGTACAAATACAGTACTTATGTAAACAGGAGTACAGTATGAACATGAGGTAATTCATCTGAAACAGTAGTTTACCATAGTCTGTTTTATTGTTCAGTAAAATTTAATTCTGTTTACACACTAAGACAAGAAAATCCATATTATTATTATTTATATTCATTTCTTGGTTGTACGATTACAAAAAATGGTAAAATCAAATGAACGTCTTTCCTTAGATGTACTGTAGTCAGACATTTGTGAGGAACATGCCTGAATACAATACACAATAAATGGAAAAACCAGTCCCTAATGACTTCAGTACAGTCAGCTCACCTACAACACACACTCTCCCAAAACAATTATCATATATATAGTGGCAGACACTTGTTCAGGTCCTCAAAGCTACTGCAACTCAGTTATATCCACGACAACGTGGATCACAGGATGATGATCTGAGTCATGGTGTGGGGTGATGGTGTGGTAATTTTTTACACATTTAAGGCCTGTTAGGGGCGGTCACAACAGGCTGGGGAGGAGGGGAATGTCATTAGGGATGGTTCTGGGGAAGCTCTTGACAATGAAGCAGCTTTTCTGACCAAGTGATAAATAAATACATTTTATGTACATTGAAAACATTTTCATTAAGTATTTCAGGCTTTTATAACAATCACATTTATTTTGCTTGCCACAGTTTAACAAGATCTTTACTCTGCAGTTCTAAATCATGAACTGACTGTTCAATAATGTGAATTATGATTTCATTAATCAGCTATCTTGATCAAACTTGCAGTTTATAATAAATTGCCATTAATCTTTTATCGCTGCTTGAATATTTGCATTACGGTGTGTTCCATCACAAAAAGGAGGATTTCTGGTCTGTTTACAGTTACAAAGCCACACTTCCTTTGTTTCTGGTGCCTTAAATACTAAACATTTCTGCTTAATCTTCAGCTGTGTATTCAAGTGGGTTCCATCACACATTGGCTGAAAAGGAAAAAGACAACATTAGTGCTGTACTGCAAGAAACATGATTCATTAAACAGTGTACTTTTCTTGGGAAATATAATAATTTAATTACTACTTTCAGCTTTATAATATTAACAACAGTATTCACTGAATCGGAAAATAAGGAAAAGAGATGCAAGTAAACCATCAGCAGCAGCAGGAACAACAGCATCAATGCCCCAGCCCTAATTTTAAAAAGTGGCAGCCAACAAGTAAATCAAACTGATCTGTGTAACTAACTGAACAAAACAGTCAGTCCCTTACAAGCATATTAATACTGTCTCATGGCAATGGAATATTTCCAGAAAACAATACTGTATTTTGCAGATATAAATACTGATCCACTCCATAATGATATATAGCTAATAAGACAATAGGCTAACAACTTTTGAAACCCAATGAGGGAATCTTCGGAGCCTGGCAAACTTTCCAAAGTATCAGTTAATCTAATACATATAATCTAAAAATGCTGCCACGTTTCCTTTTGAGGAAACCTCGTACTGGGGTTGGTCATAGCAGAGTAGATGTTTTCTATCAACTGGAAGCTAAACCAAGTGCCAGAACCAGCTAATTACAGTACTTCCCAACAGCTGCTGGAAGCTGTTGGGAAAAGAAATATGAGATGTGTAGTAAGACATGTAACACAGTGAGAGTCTCAGCTTGGACTTGGACTCTACTGTATGTACAGTCACTCACAAAAAGGATCAATGAGTGACTGTACTTGTGGCTGAATGTTTCCTGCCAGCCATCAAGCCTGCAACCACATTCCACTCTCATGGTAGTAACTCCCAGGGTCAATGGTAGCCAACTTCTACAACCTATTAAGTATCAATTAAAAGTTTTATCTATCTATCTATGGACTGGATGACAAAGCTAGTGCCAAACCAATTAAATACTCCCATTGGTTACTGGAAATTTGGGGGGAAAGATAAAGGGGATGTATTGATATAACAACATCTACAGCAATGCTAGAATCTCAGCCTTTAACTCTTTTCTATCCAAAGATGTTTTGCTCACTTTATTCTTGTTATCAGCTTTGGACAGATATGAACTGGAGAGTTAGATATGACTTTCATTTTCATATTCACCATCTATACAACGTTTCTATCTATCTCTCTGTGGCCAGACACCTTAATCCTGTAAGAGGTGGCTGTTTGTCTTTGAGTTTGTGGTTTTGCAGGGAGGGGCAGTAACCCTTCACCAACCCACTTGTTGACACATAGGGAATATGTATGGGTTGGTTATATGGTTACCACCCAGCACCATAAATGGTTTCCAGGCTTACAAGAAACCATCTGGCTTGTCACTCAACGTAAGGCCTCCTGAAAAGGAAAGTAGAGTAATAAAGTGACAAGGAAGATGGGAGAAATAGGAAGAGAGAAGTGCAGACACAGAAAAAGAATGGTAAAGGTGAAGGAGGAAGTAGGTAGCCCTACATCAAGTGAGCAGATGATGGTCACCACCATCTACCACAACACATTTCCCCAGGGCTAAATAAAATATCAGAGGAAAGGGAGAATAAAAGACTTAACTAAACTGAATGGGCTAATAATGCCACATTCAACTACAGTACAAACATTAGATTATGGTGATGATGAAGATAATGATAACGAACACAACAAAATGTGCCTCTTGTTGGACGTCTGCATTTTGCTGCACTTCAGAGGCTTTTTAGCACTGACTCCTTGGCATTATATTCTGAATACTATGGCTTAACACCCTCTTGTATATTTCTGTCAAAGTTTGCATCAGTATTATATAAGAGAATAGGAATGTACCAGATGCTAATAAACTATATACTGGTATGACAGAGATGTTACACACTCCTTAACTGACAAGACTAAAGGCCTTGATCTCACCTGTGATTTACTGTGTCCACAAGCACACCACAAATACCGCTGCCCTTCCTTCAGTGTTATCTTGAATGGCTTCTTGTCATATATCTTGCCCTTCTCCTTCTGGTGGAACTCCCTCTGCCACAGTCTCTCCTGTAGCACTATGTCTGGGGCCTTGATAGCTTTCGCATGGTACACTGCACTCTGGAAAAACAAATTATCTTATTTCCCATTCATAATCTTTGCAAAACACACTACCAATACAAGGATATTATGCAACTAGTTATACAGAACGGTACATGTAATTACAGTCAACATGTAACTGCAATAGCACATGTAACCCAACAATCATCTTAAAATATAAACCTGG
>JAGKTI010007625.1:23179-36218 GCA_018397915.1 Birgus latro
GTGGGGGGAGGGGTGGGGGGGTGTGTGTGTGTGTGTGTGTGTGTGTGTGTGGATGGATAGGTGGGAATGTGGGTAGGCATGCAGGGAAGTAGGTATGCTGGTAGGTAGGTAAGCAGGGAGGGAAATTAGTAGTTAAGAGGGTATGGAAAGGTGGGTGGGTGGCTAAGCAGGTAGCAGGAAGGTAGGTAAGTAGGTGGGTATGTAGATAATTGGGTAGGCAGGTAGGTAGGGAGGTAAGTAACTAGGTCAGTAAGTAGGAAGGTAAGTAGGTAAGTGAGTAGGAAAGGATATGTAATTATGAAGGAAGGTGATTAGGTGGGTAGCCAAGTACTTAGGGAGGCAGGTGGGTTGGTAAGCAAGTGGGTAGGTAGTAGTACTAAGTAGTAAAGAAGGTAGGAGTGTGGGAAGGTAGGGTAGCAAGGTGGGTAGGCAGGTACTGTAGGTGGATGGGATAAAGATAGGTAACCTTTCCCAACCTGATCTAAGCTTACTCTAAATTAGCCTTGCCATATAAACATTCCTAATTCAACCTAATCTAACATACATCCACTAGCCTGATATAAACTAACCAAATCTTACTGTATCCTCACCTAGCCTTACATAACCTAATCTAACCTATGCTATCAAAGTTCACATCCAGGCTCCCAACTACACCTCTCTTCATTTGCTGTCACAAATTCCCATACAATGCAAATCACAACTGTGTACCTTACATCCACATCTCTATCTATTCTGTTTTTACTTGTCAAGTCACATTTTTCCCTTCAGAACACTACTCACAACAGTCAAATATACATGTAGGTCCCTAACTGAACAGATGTTATTTTCCTATCATAATCTTCTCCTAGAACACAACCCTCAACAGCCAAAATCCCAACCAGGTCCCCAATTGTACTCTTGGATGAATGGAGGATGATACAAGGGTAGGCCAACACATGATCCCTGGACCACCTCTTAAAGCAGCAAAATTTTCATCTCACTTTTATTCTGTACTGGTTCCACTGTCTGCCTCCACTCTGCAGTACCTGTGTGGGAAACAGATAATACAAATGAAAAAGGATATCCATTCATGCTCAACTCAGCTGCAACCCTTATCTTAGGATGAGGATGCAGATAAGATAAACCTTATCTTAATTAGGCAGAAAATGTAGATAAGTTTTAAAAATGAAATAACACCATACAGAGGCTGGCCATGGTACAGCTGATGTTTTCTATGGACCAGGAACTAAACCCAGTGCCAAAACCTGCTAACTACTTCCTGTAAGCTGCTGGAAACTGTTGGGTGAAGAGAAATCTAAGAGGTTTATATTTCAGATGTGGCCTATGTTAAGATTTCTAACAACATGTAGTTAGTGTACTAAGGAACTCTTGCTGTGAGAGTCTGGATGGAGTTTCTGTGTTCCTGATGGGGCAGTACTGGGCTGGATGATGGCTGGATGGATGGAAAACAATAAAATTAACTAGGTAAGTGGCAGAGTGGTGATGGAAGCATTTACATGATGTAACACTAAACAACAAAGGATCATAAAATAGTGAACAACTTCATTTTTGGCACAGCTAATCATAAGTCAACACTGACCCACCAACTTTTATGACACTAAGGTGTTTTGAAGCCCTGACAGATACAACCCTAGCATGTATTCAGTATGGACGGTGGATATTTGTGCTGAAGAGGTGATATATGAAAATCAAGGTGGGTGGCTCATACAAGGACTGGTAAGCCTCAGGGAATGGGCTGTAGAAGAAGTACCTGTATCAGATATGGTAACCCTTTCACTCCCAACAAATTAATTTAGCTTGTATGTGCTACCTCCTGGTGATTTTATTAAACCCACAAGGACCATTTGTAGTGAAGTTAATGAAAGCTATAACTAACCCCTCCAGTTCAAAATGTTAACCTTAAAGAAAATAAATCTGCCAGGAAATAGGAAGAATAAAATATATAATCTGGTGGAATGGGTTAATAAATAAAAACCATGAAAATAACAAACCTACCTACTTCATGACTTCCTCCTTGGTGACACTGGTAAACAGAAGTTCACATGGATCAATCAGCTTCTGTGACACTTATGAAGGTTGTCCAATATTTCTTCTTCAACTGTCCATCCCAAAGCCAGTCCAATCACGTTACTCTTGTCCAGGAAGAATCTGAAACATAAAGTATGGTTAATCATTTCAGGCTTTTCATTATTCCATCACTGTATCTAACTATTAATACAAGTGGCTTTCAATTATATTCATGTGGAAATGTAGCGGGAAATATGAAAATCCACGATAAGACCAAGATTAGAATATGCAGCATTGGTTTGGTCGCCAAATTTATTCTATTTATCTATCTATTGCCAGATGCCATAATCCCATAAGGGGTGGCCAGTTGACTTTGAGTTATTTGTTTTACAGGGAGGGGCACTAACCCTCCACAAACCCACATGCTGACACATAGGGAGCACATATGGTTTGGTTATATGGTTACCACCCAGCATTGTAAATGGTTTCTTGGCTTACAGGAAACCATTTGGCTTGTCACTCAATGTAAAGCCACCTGTAAAGGAATGAAAAGCAATAAGAAGTGAGAAGAATGATGAGAGAAATAGGAAGAGAGGAGGGCAGGCACAGAAAAAGAATGATAAAGGCTAAGGAAGAAGTACATTAGGCAGCACTGCATCAAGTAAGTGGATGATGGTCACCACCATACTGAAACGTGTTAATAAACCAGTGAAAATATTGAGGATGGCCACAAGGATGACACCAAGTTTAAGTGAGTTGTCTTATGAGGAGAGTTTGGACATGGTGAAGCTAATCTTAAAGTTAAGAGTGAGAGGAGGTTTGATTGTGATGCTTTAGAGTTAGAAGGCTTGATCAGGTGAAGAGAAAGGATTTTCTTATGAAAGATGATGGAAAGACAAGAGGACATGACTGCAAGCTGTGGGAAGAGCAGACACCTAAATGATGCAAACAAAAGCACAAATATTTGGAACAGTTTACAAGGGGTAGGTGATGTGAGCAGAGAACATTCACATTTTCACAAAGTCACTGGAAAAAAATAGATGTGAAAACAGGACAACACAGTCCTAGCTCAAATCCTGTATAACATGGTAAATACATTACTCCATCCAGTACTTAATGTAATGATGTCATAACACTTAGAGCTGTATTAAAAGTAGCACTGTAGGCTTCATAGTACATTTTCCTTAGTAAGTCATTATGTTTATTACACCCTGATGGCCTCTTTTATGTTATTTATTACAGTATTATTATTATGGAAAGAGGTAAAGAGAGTTAGACAGGGTGCATACGAAGTTAGTTGGGGTGTGAAAGATAAAAATGGTAGATTACTAGTGGAGAAGGGGGAGAAAGTGAACAGATGGAGAGAACACTTTAATGAACTGCTGAACACAGAGAATGAAAGTAATGCAAGCATAAGTGGCTGGGAAATGGCTGGGAGAAGGAGGGCTGTCAGAAAAGAGGAAGAAATCAGTAGGATGGAAGTGGTGGAAGCAACGAAGAAGGTCAAAATGGGGAAAGCCCCAGGAATTGATGGAGTGTGTGGTGAAATGCTGAAACATGGGGGAGAGATAGTAGTAGAATGGATGACGAAGATGTGCAAATTGGCCTGGGAGGAAGGTAGAGTCCCGAAAGATTGGAAGTCAGGTATAATTATTCCCTCGTACAAAGGAAAAGGGAAAAAAGAAGTGTGTGGTAATCATAGGGGCATTTGCCTTCTTAGTGTAATAGGAAAAGTATATGGTACGATACTTATTGACAGAGTTAGGGAAATAACAGAGGTTTAGGAAGGGAAGAGGTTGTGGAGATCAGATATTCATTCTTAGATAATTTAGTGAAAAATTTCTAGAGAAGGGAAAGAAGTTGTATATAGCCTTCATGGATTTGGAGAAAGCATATGACAGGGTGGATAGACAAGGATCGTGGAAAGTATTAAGAAAATATGGAATAGATGGGAAGCTGCTGAAGGCCGTGAAGAGTATGTATGAGGGTGCCAAGGCTGCAGTGCATGTGGATGGTGAACTGAGTGAATTTTTCCATTTGAAGGTTGGATTGAAACAAGGATGTGTCATGTTTCCATAGTTGTTCAATCTGTATATGGATGGGGTTATAAAAGAGATACAAGGTTGGGTAGTGGATGTTGGAGTGGCCATAGTGAGAGAGGGCAGTGTTTGGAAACTCTCTGTACTGTTGTTTGCAGATGATACTGTGTTGTTGAGTGAAGACAAAGAGGAGCTGCAAGGCTTGTTGGGAGAGTGTGAAAGAAATGGAATCTAAAGGTAAATGTAGGGAAGTGTGAAAGAAATGGAATCTAAAGGTAAATGTAGAGAAGTGTGAAGTGATTGTCTTCGAGAGAAGTGAAGTCAGTGAATGTACAATGAGATTGGATGGGGAGGATATGGAGAATGTCAGTGCATTTAAGTACTTGGATAGTGTGATGAGTAAGGATGAAAGTCTGGAGGGTGAAGCGCTTGAAATGGTGCAGCAGGGAAGAAAGGTTGCTGGTTCCTTGAAAGCAGTGATAAGAAACAGGGAAAGGAGCATGGAAGTGAAAAAGCTGTTACATGACAGTAATGTGATACCAACTCTAACATATGGAACAGAAGCTTGGACCCTGTTGGAGGGACAGAAGTCAAGAGTGACAGCAGTGGAAATGAGTTATTTGAGAGGAGCACATGGAGTCACATGGAGAGAGACTGACAAATGAGGAAGTGAAGAAGCGTTGTGGTGTGGATGTGGATGTGATAGGAAGTTAGGAGAAACACATAAAGGTGGTTTGAGCATGTGGAGAGGATGGGGAGTGAGAGACTGATGAGGAGAGTGTATGTGAGTGAGGTGGAGTACCAGTACAGTAATTGTGTGGGGGGGATGAGAGGGGGGAATGGAGAGGGGGGGGATGGGGGGGGGGGGGGTGTGAGCTGGGAGCAGGGCAGTGAAATAGAGGGGGACAGAGCGTCTGTGGCCACCCCGTACGGGATTAAGGAGTCTGGCAGTAGATAGATAGATTATTATTTTTTAAAGCTCTGACATACTTTGCATCAACAACACGAGGATACTGACGTGTAATGTGTGGAATAAATTCTCGAGGAAGAGGTATTACAAAATCTCCAAACCCACTTTGAATATGACCCACACAATTACTGTACTGGTACTAAACTTTCCTCACATACACTGTCCTGCCCTTACACTTACTGTAATTGACTCACACTAACTGTACTGCACTCACACAATACTGTACTGCCCTCATATTTACTGTACAGTATCTCCCAGAGCAGGCCTTGGCATTGTCACTACAGCCCACCATTCTCCATTATGGTCATGGATCTGACAGGTGTGTATTTCCAGGCAGTTTCCATTCTCCAGGCTTATTTCCAATAATTCTGTGGACAACAGAATAAATGAGAACAACTTCAAAACAATAAACAATACATTGCCACATCAGAAAATTATGCTAAGATGATGGATGAATAGAATAGGAATCACAAAGAACACTTTAGAAACAGCTCCTCTGCACAATATGGTAGTAAATTATAATTGGTTAAGTCCTAAGATACATCTGAAATGTTCTTTTTTTTTCTTCCCCCAGCAGATTCCTGTAAATGCTGAGAAGTATGGTACCGGTAATCTGCTGGCTTAGTAACATGGGCTACCTCAATATAAAGAGTCCTTACAAGGAAACGTGACATCTATCTATCTATCTATATTCGTACTTGATCTATGGTACCTCTTACCTGACAGTCAATGATGTCAGTCACTTCTGTCCCTTCCTCAGTAGTGACTCATCCTCCAGCATGTAGTCCACGTCAACCCTTCTCCCATACCACGTCGTTCTTCCCTCCTTCACCCACTTCATCATCTTGTTCTTCCACCTGAAAAATAATAAGAGAATAAGCAAACAAAGAAAAAATAAAGGACAGAGAAAATCTGTAGTGGTAACAAGCAACCACGAACATGGAACATATTCATGGAGTGACAAAAATGAAACAACAAAAAATCATAAACATAGTAAAATAATGAAGGAAAATCTGAATAAGTACAATGCAAAAAATTATGAACACAGAACATAATAGTGAACAGAAAGTTTTAAAAGTAAATAAGTAATAATGGAAAAAAGTTACTTCCACTCCCACAAATTTCTCTTCAAGTTAGGCTACAGAAGTCTGAGGCTAGGCTACAAAAGTCTAATGTATTTAGTGGTAGATGACCAGCCCGCTCTCCCTGGTGGCATTAGGCTACATGATTGAAATACTCCTCTTGGGGATCGCATCTATCTAAAGACGTCATTTAAAGTAGGGTGTTTTGACCACTAAATCAACAGCATAGCAAAATTTTGAGAAGAAACAAGGAAATAGGAACATAAACAGGATATAGCAAGTGTCAATCCTTTCAAAATGATAATGTATGATGGTTTTAAAAAACTGACATGTTCTTTATAATCATCAAAAATAACCACCATTTCACATGCATCCACAAGATAAAACCTCACTCTATCATTGACTAAAAAGACAAAAAATTCCTATTATTTGCTAGCATATCAAAGGAAAAAACAACAACAACAACATATATCCTCACATTCTCGTAACTGCCATCATTAATGATAAATCACTTAATATCTGCTTCATATGAATGGCAGCTTTCATTCTCTGTTAATCAAGCCTGTTTATTTTCAAAGTGAGAACAAGTATCATTGCTCTATGGTTACTATCTAGCCAAGAATGTATTTTGCCTACTGCCAATTTATATATGGCTACTTGTCACATATTACTCATTTCTGCCTGTTTATTGGTGACACTGCTCCACAGACTGTTGAGGCTTCTAATGAAAGGTACTTAAGGAATAAGAGAAAAATTTGTTCCCCACAGGAGTGTTGTTCAGACCCCCTTGGGCACACAATCAGTATCATGTTTTGATACTTAATGATCGTTCTCTTGGTCATGATAATAATAGTTTAACATATAAATACCAGCCTGTCTTACCTATGGTGTATATAAACCACTATCTGGTCATAATACTAATGGAAATTTGAGCTGGAGATCGAGGGTGCTCCTTCCGAGTGGCTACCTCTTTCCCACACCTTCCTCACTCACAGGTTCTTTACTCAACCTTACAAATACTACCCTAGCATATAAATACACTATTTTCTTACCTGTGGTGTGTGTAAGGCCCTGTCCTCTGCCATATTCACCAGAAATAAAGCTTGAGGTTGGAGCGTCCTTCTCATTCACCCTCCCCCTACCACTCTCCGTCTCTCTTGTAAAACGCTTAAATTAAGTCGCACAGGCACAAATCCATCACAAGAAGATCAGCTCACTTGCCATATTGTTGCTGAACACACCCATTAGCGTCAGAAGGCAGGTACAACCCCACTATTTGCAGGTGAACATCTGAGAACGCGACCAAGGCAGGTGTTTGTTTTGATTGAGATCAAAGGAGCCGCCAGCACCCTTCGTCAACTACGCTCTAATATGACGTTATTTTAATGAAGACATCCTTCATTGCATGCCAGGAGGGTCACTTCACTTACATTATTAGCACCAAATACCTCAGACGGCACCAAAATATAACCACAGTCCTAAGATATGCTATTAAACGGCGGAGAAGGGCGACCTCGGCAGCCATATTGGATAGGAACAGAGGAAGGCGGGAATTTCGAACGAATATATGGTTTGCGAAATTCCTTATACGATGGCTTTTTTCCGTCGTTCCTTGCTTGCGCACAGAAAAAGCTTTACATCATCTTCAGTTTGAATATTAGCCTCCTAAATTACCTAGTAGCGACACAACAAGCGTCCGCAAAAATTAATTCCACCAACTGAATGATGTCTCTTACCTGCAAGAGTTCCTTGTCTTAACTAAAGCTCCAATTATTACGAGACGATACAACCAAAATTTAGATTATATTATATTTTTGCGCTGTTCATCGATTTTGTACTATTATGATCATTTTTGTGTCTAGAATATGTACCAATTTGGGGGTGGTTACATCGAGTAATCAATCTGGAGAATACGTACATTCTTAAAGCACATAAAGTGGCGTGACTGAATTAGTCCCACCAATATTTGGGGTCCTTTCATAAAATTTCTTTTGCCAAAGATCCTTGGTTTGTGCCTTTAATTTCATTCATGCAGTTACTAAGTGCTTCACATCCAAACTAGGGTGAAAATGTAATGAAAAATACCACCCTACAGGCAGATTTCAGATAATAATTCACTTTTATAGAGACAAATTAACGTAAAAGGAGAATGAGATCTTTCATGAATACAGGCCGGAATCGTAACTCTCATACACACTTACCAGATCACAGCAGCCTCGGGAACCAGGACTTAATAAATTTTGAGATACGGAAAACATGAAAATTGCCTAAAATGTTTTGAATTTGGTATTTCTCATTAATAGTAAGACAGCGTGAGCAAAAAATATAGGAGAAACGGCTGTTTTTATTCATCAAAGGAACGACATCAAACGATAGAGGTACAGCCACCGTTGGCAATATTGATCAGACTCATATATTTGCTTTATATAAGCTTATTAAAGCATGAATGCTAGAGCTGAGTGATGCAAGGACTGTAAAGACCATATCCCCACCCCCCTGTACCAATTAAAGAATTCTAGAAGAGAGATTAATGAAAATAACGTCATTTTTAAGTTGGCCACCGAGGTGAGAGGAGGGCAGCCACCTTGCTCCTGTTGGTGGCAAAGCCTATGGTCACCATGGCAACGCATTCGTGTTGTTGTCAGCATGGGAGGCTTTCTAGTGCCTCTTCCCTACTGGTTATTGTTGCACATACCACGTTTTCATTGTCGCCAGCAGTATGTTTGCAGTCTATATCCTTATGAAATAAATATAAATAACGTACTAGACAATATTACAGTGACCTAGACCAATCAGTACTGAAGTGCTATAATGCCTCCCATGCCACTGAGAATACCTCTTTACTGCACCTACTCGCATTTTTTCTTCTGCACACTAGATTTCAATATCCTCTTCTATATCATAAAAGAACTTGTGCCGCTTGCGTTTGGTGGCCTAGTAGGTTGGTGGATGGGTGGGGTGGGTGTGTTGGTGGAGAGGCCTGTTGGGTGGGATGAGGTGGGTAAGTTGGCAGAGTGGGTGATTGTGTGAGCAGACAGGTGAGTTGGGTGGAGTGAGTGGGATGGGAGGGTGGGGTAGGCAAAGAGTGTGGGGTGAGTGGGTGAGAAGCGGGGTGGTGTTGGTGGGTGTGAGGGGTAGGTGGGGTGGGTTTGGCAGATGGGTGTGGTGGGAGAGTGTGTGGGTTTTGTGGGTGCGTGTGTGGGGTGAGTGGGTTTTGTGACTGGATAGGTGGATGGATGAGTGGGCTTTATGGATGGATATGTGACTGAGGACAAGGCAGGGGACAGGCTTACCACAGCCGGTGAGTGGATGGGTATATGGGTTGATAGGTTGGGAAAATAGGGCCGTAAGGATAACAGGGCAAATACTGAAAGTCCATAAATGAAATAGGTCCATGAAGGCATACCTCTTGGGGGAAATATACCCAAGTGGAAAAAGCTCCAATGGATTTTAAAATCTCCATGGAGAAAATAGCCCCATTGTAGAAGATAGACCCATGTGGGGATTTGGTGTGTCGTCATAGGGAAAAAATACGCTCATAGAGGGAAAATAAACCCATGAGGAAAACAAGTCCATGGGAAACAAAGGTCACTGGAGGGAAAATAGGCTATAGAGGAAAAACGGTTCCATGAGAAAAACAGATCCATGATGAAATTGAGTCCTTGGGGGAAGTAGGTCCATATGGGTAACGAAGGGTTATGGGGTATAATAGACCCATGGAAAATAGGTCTATCAGGAAAACAGATGTGTACGGAGGAGTGGAAGTGTGTGTGTGTGTGTGTGTGTGTGTGTGTGTGTGTGTGTGTTCTTATATACATACGGTGCAAATAGGTACAGGCATGTATAAGTTTTCCAGGTGGTGCGTATAACCTAAGTGATCTGTTTCTCCTTGTCACACCCTCTACGCTACACACTGTTTGGGTTGAATGAGTGACGGTCCAGGGATGTATGATTTTTCTCGTTCTAGGCTTGTTTTGGGACTTGAGCCAACGTTTTAGTAATCATCTTCCTATTGATGCTACTTGGCCGTGAGCAGACCTTGATTTTAACGCTTGTGCTGCGGTTGGTGTGCTTGGGTATTTTATTAAGGAAATTATAGAGGACTTCCTTTAGCTATCATACATTCTTGTAGTGAAGAGGTTTTCCGGCTATCTAGATTATACCTCTTTGCTGTGCTGTCTTTAGTGACTAGACGTTTTATTCAAACTAGAAACTTTATTTTAGTCGAGGGAAATCCTGGCAGTAAAGGAGAATGGTAAAATTACTGTTTGTCGTTTCCATGCACTCTATTTCGAAAATATTACCAGCTGGAAGAACAATATATCTCATTATTCCTAGTTCTTTACACACCTCATTAAATCGGGTAGTATATGGAGAACCTGTAGATAAAGATACAGTGGTGAATTTTAAATGAGTGCCCTCAGGAAAAACACCATGAACTATGAGGCAGTATGGATTCATGTCCTTATTGTCGATTCTATTGACGTGTCTGTGAAGAGTATGGTTTGGGAAACGAATTTTAGGCTTATGTCCGCTGTTGGATACACAATATATATAGATACAGAGATACAGATATAGACAGACGTAGATATAGATAGACAGATAGATATACGGTACAAAATCTGACTGTAATGATCTCGGTGCAGCACGTGGATATATAAGATTTAGACGTTGATATCTGACCTTCAACTAAGTTATGATTTACGTAAAACAGGTGACATCCAGGCCATGCGTCAAGAGCCAGCACAACCACCCAGACTGGCAAATTCCTGGCAGACATATAGTCCTTGTTTGGGTGCAGTTTGGTGGGGGTACAGGAGAGGGGGGAGGGAAAAAAAAGAGGGGGGAAAGGGAGGGGGGGTAAAAAGAGTAGGGTGAAAAGAGGAGGGATAAAGAGAGGAGGGAAGGTAAGCAATGTTTGTACCTCATCTTCGCCTCTCTCAAGCTATGCAATTTTCACAACACTCGGCTTTTTCCCATGCAATGTTTATTAATTTAGAAGCTTCACTATAATTTATACTACAGAAGGAATGTTATTATCACTCATGCAATCTTTACCATACAATTATCTTCTTTAAATATGATTACCACACATTCCTGATGCTTTTAAAATTACGAGATTAGTCTACAGAGGGCAGCACTGACACTACCCACACATGGCCTCGCTAGTTCTATTTTGGCGCTCGGGATGGTGGTCGGTGTGTGCGTGTGCGTGAGTGTGTGTGAGAGGGAGTGCGTGTGCCGGTGTGGTGGTGGGGGTGGTGGCAGTACACTCATCATCTACACTGACACCCTCTCCGCAGGTACTGTACAACAAACACCCCCATATTCCGTAAACCATAGCGAAGTGTATCTGTCCATTTCCTCACCGCTTAAAGAGCCACGAAAAATGAAGTAACGCACAGGACATCTTCAAGGAGTTACAGAGACGATCTATTTTCCTTGACACCTTTACTGAAAATCGTCTTGAAAGCAAAAATCGTCTAAGTTTACTAAATTTATTTCCAAGGTGTGCTAAAAACAGAAAAAAAAAATAGAGATAACCTGAAAAAAAAAATTCTGTTTTGTTTTTGCCGAAATAAAATTCACAAATGCACGAACGGCTACGAGGTTATATATAAAAAAAAATTACTTCAAGGTGGAACGTGAAAAAAATATGGAATTTAAAGAGAATATGTGAAAAAAAATGTGCAGTGTGATAAAAATAATGTGAGAAAGTGAAATTAGCTTTTTTTTTTCCTTTTTTTTCGTGAACCAGAAATTTGATGCACTGAATTCCTCCTGGCACGACTCAGTGACCCGTATTCTCGTCGGCTCAGGAAGCTCCCTAACACCTTTTCCTAAGCGATTTATGCTGTTTGTCGCACCTTACTGTCCTCTGTGTTACATCAGTCCTTCCAACATCTTCATAAATAACGTACAATAAGATACTAACCATCCATGTTCAAAAATAAATCGGTAAAGAAGAGGTATTAGGGAGGTTCCGCGTACATAAATGACGTACAAAAAGATACTAACTAGCCTTGTCCAAAAATAAATCGGTATGGAAGAGGTGTTAGGAAGGTACCTTATACAAAAGTAAGATACTAACCAACCATGTCCAAAAATAAATCGGCATGGAAGAGGTGTTAGGGAGCTTCCATAATCGACAACAATAAGCCTCATAAAATTTTACTGATATCTTAACCCTGTACGGTAAATTCTCATCTTTTATTTGATTTCAACAAACCAGACGATTTTATTCAGCTGGGTGGGTCAGTAAAGCCTAAGAGTGTTAGTAAAGTCACCGAGGACTTGATGGAGGGATGAAATGGAGAGGTATATGAGAGAAGGGGTGGGAGACCGAGGATGAGATGAAGGGATGGTGTGGAGAGGGATATGAGAGAAAGAGGAAGAGGCTGAAGACGAGATGAAGGGATGGAGTGGAGAGGTATATTTGAGAAGGAGGGAGACGCCGAGGAACAGATGGAGGGATGGAATGGAGAGGTATATGAGAGAGGGGGTGTGACCTGTGGAGGGCAGGGCAACGAAATGGCAGGGGACAGGGTGAAATGAAGGCGATTTGTTTGTGGTCACCCCTTACGGGATTAAGGCGTCTGGCTATAGATAGATAGATACACAGATAGATAGATAGAATTATGATCTATTCCCAGTAAAGACCAAGAGACACAGGGATATTTTTCTCTATCCTACCCTTGTTCGTCCTCCAGATAATATACATCCAAACTTACGATAATCTTAATCTCGTAACTAAGACTTCTTTTCGTAGGAGGAACAAGGGGATATGGGGAGTCTGTGCACCCTTTTTTGTGTGTCTTTCCTGCATTTAAAAATCAGAGTTACAGCAAGAAATTGATTGTAAATTTGCTTGTGAAATTTCTCCTTGCCAGCATATATATAGAGATGTATGGAGGCGACGTGTGTGTGTGTGTGTGTGTGTG
>JAGKTI010007626.1:0-36215 GCA_018397915.1 Birgus latro
AGGATGGAAGTGGTGGAAGCAATGAAGAAAGTTAAAATGGGGAAAGCCCCAGGAATTGATGGAGTGTGTGGTGAAATGCTGAAGCATGGGGGAGATAGTAATAGAATGGATGTGGAAGGTGTGCATTTTTGTGTGGGAGGAGGGTAGAGTCCCGGAGGATTGGAAATCATGTATAATTATTCCTCTGTACAAAGGAAAAGGGGAAAAAGAAGTGTGGTAAACAGAGGGGCATTTACCTTCTCAGTGTAATAGGAAAAGTATATGCTAGGATACTTATTGACAGAGTTTGGGAAATAACAGAGGATTTAGTTGGAGAAGAACAGGGAGGTTTTAGGAAGGGAAGAGGTTGTGTAGACCAGATATTCATTCTTAGATCCTTAGTGGAAAAGTTTCTAGAGAAGGGAAAGAAGTTGTATGCAGCCTTCATGGATCTGGAGAAAGCATATGACAGGGTGGATAGACAAGGATTGTGGAAAGTATTACGAATATATGGAGTGGATGGGAAGTTGTTGAAGGCAGTGAAGAGTATGTATGAGGGTGCTAAGGCTGCAGTGCGTGCGGATGGCAAACTGAGTGAATCTTTCCATTTGAAGGTTGGTTTGAAACAAGGATGTGTCATGCCTCCATAATTGTTCAATCTGTACATGGATGGTGTTATAAAAGAGATACAAGGTCGGGCAGTGGATGTTGCAGCGGCCCAAGTGAGAGAGGGCAGTGTGTGGAAACTACCTGTACTGTTGTTTGCAGATGATACTATGTTGTTGAGCACAGACTAAGGGGAGCTGCAAGGCTTGGTAGATGAGTTTGGGAGTGTGTGTAAGAAATGGAATCTAAAGGTGAATGTAGGGAAGAGTAAAGTGATGGTCTTTGAGAGAAGTGAAGCCAGTGAGTGTACAGTGAGAGTGGATGGGGAGGATATGGAGAATGTGAGTGCATTTATGTACTTGGGTAGTGTGATGAGTAAAGATGGAAGTCTGGAGGGTGAAGTGCTTGAAAGGGTGCAGCAGGGAAGGAAGGTTGCTGGTTCATTGAAAGCAGTGATAAGAAAAAGGAACAGGGAGGTGAGCATGGAAGTGAAAAAGTTGTTACATGACAGTATTGTGATACCAACTCTAACATATGGAAGTGAAGCTTGGACCCTGTTGGAAGGATAGAAGTCAAGAGTGAGAGCAGTGGAAATGGGTTATTTGAGAGGAGCATGTGGAGTCACATGGAGAGACAGACTGACAAATGAGGAAGTGAAGGAGCGTTGTGGTGTGGTTGTGGACATGACAGAGTGTTAGGAGAAACACATTAAGGTGGTTTGGTCATGTGGAGAGGATGGAGAGTGAACGACTGATGAGGAGAGTGTATGTGAGTGAGGTGGAGGGGGCGAGAGGGAGGGGGAGGCCGAGAATGAGATGGAGGGATGGAGTGGAGAGGTACATGAGAGAGGGGTGTGCGAGTTGGGAGCGGGGTGGTGAAATGGCGGGGGACAGAGCGACATGAAGGCGATTTGTTTGTGGCCACCCTGTGCGGGATTGAGGCGTCTGGCAATAGATAGACAGACAGATACTTGTTTAAAATGTACACCCAACCCTCGGCTATTGCGGGATCCGCTATAGCGTTTTATTGCTATCGCGCCTGTATAAAAAACCTACCCAAATACCCTTATCACGCACTAAATGCCTGCTATCACGCACAAGAAGTGCTAAAAAATTTCAAAAAGGCCGGGTTCCGGTGCTCCACCTAGCCAACATTCACTTGGTGGTTGGTCGCGTGACGTCAGCGCCAGCCGAGCGCTGACTGCCTGCCCGACCGAGTCTCCCCCGTCGCCCGCCAAGCCATTCAACTTGTCCTCAGACTGCGAACAGTGACAGCGAGAACAATAACCTTTTTTGTGATATTACAATAGCCAAATAACTCACTCTCAAATGGGCACCCCTTACTGGATTATGGCATCTGGCAATTGATAGATAGATCACCCATAGTTGTCTTCATTAATGACAGCAAATTGTCTTGTTATTGCTGTGATGGCGAATCTGACTTGACAGCAAACTGTTCCGAAACCATCAGTCCTTCCTGACGACTTCTTTATAGCTTTTTTTTTTGTTTTCCCCCTTTATTGTTGATGACTAATGGCTTTCAAAAATAGTTTCACACTGCATTTTTTTTTTTTTAATGGACACCGAAATTTATTCCTGACGAAATATGGCTGATGTTAGACAGCCATCAAAATGGATATTAAGTTCTCTTTTTTATTAACCCTCCCCGTAAAACAAATAACTCAAAGTCAAATGGCCACGCCTTACGGGATTATGGCGTCTGGCAATAGTAGATACATAGACAGATTACCCATAGCGGTCTTCATTAATGATGGCATGTGCTAACACAGATGGTCTAATCTCAGCAAGGCTAGAAACAGAAAATTTCTTGAGGGTAAATGAGCCAGACACTGTGCGCTTTGTAGAGACCAAGTTAAGAAAGAATATTGAAATCCAAGTGGGAGATGGGAAATACAAAATATGGAGAAGAGATAGAAAAGAAAAAGTGGGAGGAGGAGTACTGATAGCACTGAAAAACAGCCTAAATGTGGACAGTGTGGAACTGGGAGAAGATAGCTATGACTGAAGTGATAAACATGGTAAATGAAACCAGAGGGAAAGGAAAGAGACACATTACAATAGCATATGTCCCCTGCAAGACATGGGCATGGAATGAGGAGGAATATCAGGAGATTTGTCAGACATGGTTAGATAGCTACCTCAAGAAAGTGACTGAGAAAAGCAACAACATAATCCTGATGGGTGACTTCAACTGCAAAGAGGTAAACTGAGAGGAGCAGGACTCAGGAAGTAGTGAAGATTCATGGGGCAATATACTATTACTGTAAATATAGCAATGGATAATGTAATGACCCAGTGGGTCAAAGAAGATACAAGATTTATGGGGGATGACACACCAGCAAGACTAAATTCTAACCAATGAACCTGATGCAACTGAATCTCTGCTATGTCCTAAAGGAAAAAGTGATCATGTAGTGACAGAGTTCCACACGACAGAAGGAAAATGGGGAGACAAGATGAGCTATCAGCATGGAAGATACAACTTTGGGAAACAAACTTTACAGGATAGAAAATTTTTCAAAGAAGTGGATTGGCGAGAATTCTGGGAAACAAGAGAGATACAAAAGTGAGATATCTTTCTAGACTTCAATAATACAGGTGTGGAAAAGTATGTGCCAAAAGTTTGTGGGAAAGAGAACTGGAGAAATGATTGGTTGAAAAAAAGGTGTATGACAGCAAAAAAAGAAAGGGCTATGGCATGGGACAAATGGAGAAAGAGAGGTAATGGTGGAACAAAGGAAGAATATAAAAGAACTAGAAATGAATATACAAGAATATTAAGAGAGGAAGAAAGAAACTTCAAAAAAGTATAGTTGACAAATGTAAGGAAGAGTCTAAACTGTTTTACAGGTCTGTTAATGGCAAAACTGAAACAAAAGGAAGGAATCAATAAGCTCAAAGTATAAGGAAATGTCTATAAAGAAGCAGTTACACAAGCTGATAATGAACAAATGCTTCCAATCAGTCTTCACAAGAGAAAGTGATTTTGCAGGGGAGGAGGGAGTGACTAGAAATGTAATGTTTAAAGATGTTAGGGTTGAAGTGCAAGAAGTACACAAATTACTGGAAACTCAAGATATGAGGAAGGCCCCAGGATCTTTAATTGGATACTAAAGAAATGCATAGAACAACTGGTGGATATGATTCAGAGTTTAATTGTGTGTTCTCTGGAAGAAGGGAAAGCTCCTCAGGAATGGAAGAGGGCCAATGTGGTACCAATATATACAGGAGGGAACAAGGAAGGACCCCTGAATTACAGACCAGTGTCCATGACCAGCATGCGAGAGAATCCCGAGAGACTATCTACTGCCAGACGCTTTAATCCCGCACGGGGTGGCCACAAACAAATCGCCTCCATGTTGCTCTGTCCCCCGCCATTTCACTACCCCGCTCTCAACTCACACACCCCTCTCTCATGTACCTCTCCACTCCATCCCTCCATCTCATCCTCGGCCTCCCCCTCCCTCTCGCCCCTCCACCTGTCACGTACACTCTCCTCGTCAGTCTTTCACTCTCCATCCTCTCCACATGCCCAAACCACCTTAACGTGTTTCTCCTAACGCTTCCTATCACGTCCACAACCACACCACAACGCTCCTTCACTTCCTCATTTGTCAATCTCTCTCTCCATGTGACTCCACATGCTCCTCTCAAATAACTCATTTCCACTGCTCTCCCTCTTGACTTCTGTCCTTCCAACAGGGTCCATCTTCACTTCCAAATGTTAGAGTTAGTATCACAATACAGTACTGTCATGTAACAACTTTTTCACTTCCATACTCACCTCCCTGTTTCTTATCACTGCTTTCAACGAACCAGCAACCTTCCTTCCTTGCTGCACCCTTTCAAGCACTTCACCCTCCAGACTTCCATCCTTACTCATCACACTACCCAAGTACTTAAAAGCACTCACATTCTCCATATCCTCCCCATCCAATCTCACTGTACATTCACTGGCTTCACTTCTCTCAAAGACCATCATTTTACTCAACAACACAGTATCATCTGCAAACAACGGTACAGGGAGTTTCCAAACACTGCCCTCTCTCACTAGGGCCGCTCTAACATCCACTGCCCGACCTTGTACCTCTTTTATAACCCCATCCATGTACAGATTGAACAACCATGGAGACATGTCACATCCTTGTTTCAGTCCAACCTTCAAATGGAAAGATTCACTCAGTTTGCCATCCACAGGCACTGCAGCCATAGCACCCTCATACATACTCTTCACTGCCTTCAACAACTTCCCATCCACTCCATATATTCTTAACACTTTCCACAATCCTTGTCTATCCACCCTGTCACATGCTTTCTCCAGATCCATAAAGGCTGCATACAACTTCTTGCCCTTCTCTAGAAGCTTTTCCACTAAGGATCGAAGAATGAATATCTGGTCTACACAACTTCTTCCCTTCCTAAAACCTCCCTGTTCTTCTCCAACTAATTCCTCTGTTATTTCCCTAACTCTGTCAATAAGTATCCTACCATATACTTTTCCTATTACACTGAGAAGGCAAATGCCCCTATGATTACCACACACTGCTTTTTCCCCTTTTCCTTTGTACAGAGGAATAATTATACCTGACTTCTAATCCTCTGGGACTCTACCCTCCTCCCAGGCAAATCTGCACACCTTCCACATCCATTCTATTACTGTCTCTCCCCCATGCTTCAGCATTTCACCACACACTCCATCAATTCCTGGGGCCTTCCCCATCTAAACTTTCTTCATTGCTTCCACCACTTCCATCCTACTGACTTCTTCCTCTCTTCCCACAACCCTCCTCCTCCCCGCCATTCCCCAGCCACTTATACTTGCATTACTTTCATTCTCTATGTTCAACAGTTCATTAAAGTGTTCTCTCCATCTATTTACTTTTTCTCCCTTCCCCACTAGTAATCTACCATTTTTATCTTTCACACCCCCACTGACTTCGTTGGCACCCTGTCTAGCTCTCTTTACCTCCTTCCAGAACATTTTCTTACACTCCCTCCACTTTGCACTCAAATTCCTTCCAAATTCCTCATCCACTCTCTTCTTACTCTCTCTTACTAATCTTTTCACCTCTCTCCTCCTCTCTACAGATGGATAAAATATCTGGAGGGGATGGACTTTTAGGAAGAAAGTGAATTTGGATTCATAAATGGAATGTCATGTGTTTCCTACTTGTTGAGTTTCTGCTCAAGGGCAATAAATGTGCTACAGGTGAGAGACAGTTGGGTGGACTGTGTGAACAGTATTTAGATTTGAAGAAAGCCTTTGACAAGGTACCCCACAAGCGACTAACGTGGAAGTTGGAACACATAGGAGGGCTGAAGGGGAACCTCTTAGAGTGGATAGGAGACTTCTTGTGAGACAGACAAATGAGGACAGTAACAAAAGACAGGATGTCTGGATGGATTAAAGAATCCCCCGAGCTAGACCTTACAATGAGATCATATAGCCCCGCTAGGTAACAGGAGGGCGCTACCCCTCCCGGCACGGCAGTCCCGGGCGCGGCTCGAACTCGAGACCCCCCCGGTCCTGAGCGAGAAGCTCTACCTCTGAGCCACCGTGCCCCCATGTCTGGATGGAGGGAAGTAACAAGTGGAGTCCCACAAGGCTCAGTGCTAGCAACCATAATGTTCCTGATTTACGTAAACGATATGGCAGAGGGAATGAACAGTTATATAAGTCTGTTTGCTGACTATGCAGAGATCATGAGGAAAGTAGAAGTTGAAGAAGACTGCAAAATGCCGCAAGAGGGCCTGGGTAGGATTTATGATTGGAGCCAGGTGTGGGAAATGAAATTAAACACAAAAAAAATGTAAAATATTGGAAGAAAATATCAATGAATTATTTGATGGGTAATGAACTAATCACAAAAAAACGAGAGAACTCGGGAGTGTTGGTCCAAAATAATTTGTCACCCCAAAAAAAAACAAGATTGTTAGAGAGATATATATTCTTTTGAATAACATGAGAATAGCATTTCATTACCATATATACCATACTTCATTCAACACCAAATTTCAGTTGAAGCAACTAATGTGATAAACAGTATACATCAGCATTTAGGCAAAATTATCGTTTTGACCAAATCCTTAGCTTTCGTTTCTTTTTTCTACAACCTTATGAATTTAGCGTTTTCTGTAAGATTTTGATGGTCGATTTTATCGCGAATTACCCGATTTCGAGATTTCACCCACCCTCCCAATATGGGAAATTTGCAATAAATCTGACAAAAATCAAACAGAAATTACTAAAATAGTAAGGTTCTATAAAGAACAATAAATTTTATTATCGATTTTATCGGACATTACTAAGGTCGTGCAGTAAACCACCCGTGCTATATTAATTTTGACTAACCTAACCAACCTATCCTAACCTTGTAAGGCCAAGCTGTATTTGAAATAACCTAACCTATCCTTGTAAAGCCATGCTGTATTTGAACTAACCTAACCAGACCCAACCTTATAAGGCCATGCAGTATTATACCCTTGTAATCTGACACTTTGTACTTGCAAAGTTTTCTCTTTTTTGTCTTTGGTACTGCACATGACCTGGTACAGACCCACTGATGCTAATCTTCTCTATAATAACACTGTTTTTTACACTCCGGACACTCTATGCTCTTCAGCAGGAAGCCACAATCTCTTTAAAATTTAACAAAAGCCTAGTCCTTATAAAAAAAAATTAACAAATTTGTAAAACCCAAAGCCACAAGTCTGACAGGTGCATTCAACAGTCGCCATGGTTAGACTAAATTCAAATTTATCAAAAGGGCTTCCTTTTCCTATCTTGGGAACAAAAGGTTTGAAATCATTAGCCTAAAACATGGCAAAATGCAATAAGGTCACTCACTGGTGTCAATGACTGGCCGGGGGGGCCTTGACCAGTAAAGAGCAGTGGAAACAAACATACACATACATGCTCATAACTCAGACGATTGGCCATGTCAAGACCACCCTGATTTAAAAAAAAAAAAAAAAAATCTACTGACACTAGCACTGACTTGTGGTGGTAAATGTTGGTACTCAAAATTTTTGTCACAGAGAGAATTGGCAAAGAGAAAAATAATCAATTTCGTATTTGGCTGAAACGATAACAGAACCAAATGTTGCTACAATGGGTCCATTAAGGATCCTTAAGATCCATCAAGATCCATTAAACTTGGTTTGTATAAAAAATATTCATGAGGCTGTGTAATTCAAAACTTCAAAATTAAAACTACAACTTTTTGAACCTGTTAATTTCATTTGTTGAAAGTTTATGTACACTGTACCTCCCTGGAATGTAAAATTTAATCATGATTCATTCCTTTAATTCTTATACCTGAAATTCATTATGATTCCTGTTTTGAGAAAGACCTGAATTAAATAGTTCTTAAAAACAGGATTACTTCTGCAAGCTGGTAAAACAATACCAAATGAGCAGTCTGCAATAGTTAAAAAGCCTGATTTTGTTTACCCATATTAACATTTATCAACAATGGAAATTGGAATGGGGCAGATTTCATGGCAGGGAATATCATACAATTAACGACAGAAAATCACTGCAAACAAACGGAGAACACCACAGGAAAACTGTATTGTTACTTTCAGTTCAAGTCAGTATGAGTGCTGACAATGAACTCAAGGTAAAAATCAAGTACACAGTAGTTGTGCCTGTGGCTTCTACTGAATTTTAACAAAAGGAAATAATTATGGAATGTGGGGAAAAAAAAAAAAGTTAATTACACAAAATGTGGGTGCTTTGATCGTGCCCAAATGGTAAACATACACATAACATCATGAACATACATAAAACGTGATGAAAACTTTGGCAACTCTGCTCTCAATCGATTCCACTGCACTGCTATTCAAAAATACATGCCCTATGATGGGCTACTAAGCCTACTAGTAACTAATTAATGTAATTTCCTACTAATAGTACTATCCTATATTTCATGAAGTATCATTAACGCCTTATAATATATAAATTTTAAAACTAACAAACTCGTGCACAGTTTAACAATAGTTTAAGCTTTGGATTTTTTTATTTTATTATACATTCCACCACTCAAATCTAAATGTCACCTCAGTCAACCGCTCTACGAAATACCAAGTTGTATATTTATTCATAAACATACCACCAGCTATTTTCTGGTGTTAGCTAACCTGCTCATAGATGCAAAAACTGCTTGATAAGGGCCCTGCCAGTTGTATGGCCGACAACCGGCGGTCGCCTCAAGGTCACCTTCACTGACCCCCCCCCCCCCCTTCCACCCCAACACAGCAAGCACAGCAACGCGAGTAAACTTCTTCAAACCAGTTTTTCGGTTGAATTTGACGCAGTTCGATGACTCTGTATAATCAGTAGCTTACATAAATATTTCAACAACAACAACAAATAATAATAATAATAATAATACGCACGAGCAGATGGTGATTACCATGGACTACCGATATAGCAAAATCTGACACTTGTTTGTCCCTCTACACCTACGATACCACAATAAAAACTTGATTATAGTCTCTGGAACTCAACAATACCGTAACTTAGTAATTCCATAAATAAACTGATAATTATCCGAGGCACGTACTCTACGCCAGGGATCAACAAAAAGCAGCGTTCTTACTTTGGTGTTTCACATGCAACAACTTGGCGTCACAATTGCTGGTTTCTATGCAAAATCCTGTTAAGTTTGTATAGGATGTTAGTGTAATCTTGCACTTCCGCATCAGTCTACCTCACACCACTCACCTTATGTCTCCAACTGGCAACGATCGAAGTTAGAGGCTCGCATTTATAAGCCAGCACCAGCGCCATCTAGCACAAAGCTCTGCAAATGTCCACCTTATACTGGGACACACAAGGTACAAAATCCCAAATTACGTGTTCCTGAATTTGTAAAGGAAAACGTAGCGGGCGCTGGGAGTGCCAAGGTCACGACAAAGTGACACATGCAACACCCTACACTGCCGGTCCTGTACGTGCCACATCTCTACTTTTGGCCCGTTAGCACCACAACCACTTTCCCATAACAACGAAACCCAAGTTGGAATCTAGACTCTAAGCATATCCCAACGTAACTAGGTGCAGGTAAATAATGCTTCCTTTAAAATTAAAGACAGGTACGTGTGAAATGAATGTAAAAAAATGCACTTGTGAATGGCTCATTGTTATTATAGCGCACTGCTATCAAGCACTGCATGTATGTGCACCCATCTAATTAACCCCATGCATTCCACAACTGTCATTCGATCTTTCTGCATGGGTCTTGTATTCTTAACGATTTCCTATGCCTTTTACAACAATAAACATTTCAAATCAATGATATCGAATCAATCGATTCACGAAATAATTCCTTTCTATGTAGATTTTACATAATACGTAACTGTATTGACTGTATCCCACCCCATAATTATTTGAAATATTATTGATGATCTTTCGGTTACCTAGGCTGCATACTGTAAGACTTATCAGAATTTGACTTCCCAAGAATTAAGACATTTTTACAAGAAATATTAAATTAGTCGGTAGTAACAGTTCCAAATCCAATATGCAGAAACAATTATAATTGCTACCTGATGACTAAAATTCCTGAATTATAACGTAAGCTGAAAATGTACTGACGAATTTCGACGTAAAATTGGCATTCAAAGCGGGAAGCTGTATAATGTCTGAACTCATTTCGGCACTTCGAATTGATTAGGTTTGTGTATTCTGTCACGAAGAATTGCAGCTGCGATGCACTCCATCGATCTGTAGTTAGGTAAACACACTACTGACCCGAAAGGCGATTACGTTTGCTTCCTTACAGAATTCCTCCGACAGCTTCTCACCCTGGAACTGCTTTGGGTTTCATAGCTAATTAAAATCGTTAGTCAGCAGCCAGAATATACTTAGGTGAGACAGCAGTTAAAAGTGTAAGGCACCCTTACAACAATAAATACGAGTACCTGTTACTTCATTTATTCACGTACAGCACTGTATGCCTATTAAAGATCTGTAAAATCAATTGCTGCTTCGAGATGAGCGAACCTCAAGAGTTTTTGGTCTGTTTGTAACCTACAAGAATATATGAATGCAGGTATGCGGTGTTAGGAGGGAGAGGGCAGGGGTTGGGATAGGGATTTGCCACAAACTCGAATCAATACGTCTGTCTGCATTCCGCAGTTAATCTGCTTCTCGGCGCGCTCTTGAAATGTCTGTTGCCATTATAGCTCTACGATAGTAATAGGCTAGTGCGATCACCCCAGGGGTTATGGTTCACCTTAACTTGTTCTAGATTGTTATGCTACGTGTTCAAAGGTCAACTTCTTGTCCTCTGAACACGAGCGACTGATCTGGGGTTCCCTTCGAGACCACGTCCACAGCATACAACTATAGGAACAGGGCATAAAAACTCAGGTCAACCAACCTTACACGTATATTGCCTTAGACTTAACACAGTATCAACACAATACACTGTACAGGTAAAAGGCACAATAAGATAGGAGGACTCTGGTTTGGGCTGCTGGGGGCTTGGGCTTCTCACAGGTGTTATTCAGGTGTGGGAGGGGCCTCGTCAGGTGTACCCTCCTGCAGGAGGCACGGGACCACTGCCAGGGGCCGGGTCGTCCGGAATAGGCTGCTGGGCAGCGTGGAGGGAGGCCTTCGGTGGGGAGGTCAGCCCTCGGGACTGGGGCCAAACAGAACAAGCAGGTGCACTTGTCTGCGCCCGCTCCTGGAGGAGGACTGCTTGCCGATGGGGCTGGGGAGGTCACGCCCCGGAGTCCTGGGGGCGCCCCTGGGTGACCAAGGGCTGCGGTCTTGCTACAGTTGAGCCACCATCTGGGGCTGCCTGCTGCGTCCCTTCCTTCGGGAGTCCGACAGCAAGGGGCGTCGTCAGGGTGCTGGCTGCAGGGCATGGATCCCCAGACTCACCATGGGGCCTTGCCAGATCTCCTCTAGCTGCAACTCCTCCGGGGAACTGCCTCTGTGGGGAGAGAGAGAAGGGTGTCCTGCTCGGGCTATGGATGGGTGAGGCAAGCAAGGGACGTCCTCCATGAGGGGTGTCACAGGGGTAGCAGACGAGGGATGTACAGTGGCGATCCCTCCCCAGCACAGACGGTGGCCGTCACTGCGGTTCCACTAATCCCTGGGACAGCAGGTGAAGGGCATACGGTGGCCGTCAACTTGGTTTTGCTCCCTGTGGAGGTGGCAGACGAAGGACAGATGATTCCTGATCCTTCCCCATCGCGGATGGTGGCCATTGCCATGGTTCTGCCCTCTTTGGGGTCACAGCCAAGTGACGTACAGTGGCCGATCTCTCCCCAGTGCGGATGGTGGCCATCATCGTGGTGCTGTTCCCAGTGGAGACTGCAGGTGAAGGGCGTACAATGGCCGAACCTTCCCTGGCACGGACAGTGGCTGTCACTGCGATCCTGCAGGGGGTAGGGGCTGAGAGGTGTACAGTGGCCGACTTCTCCCCAACACGGACGTGGCCGTCATCGCAGTGCTACCTGGGACTGTATCACTACAAGTCCCACCGTGATCCTGGCAAGTGCTGGCCCAGCTAGAGAGTAGTCTGCCAGGCCTGCATTCTTCTCTCTGGCTCTATTGAGGGGAAGAGGGGCACAAGGTAGGGGACATAGGTCCATCTAGACTGGACCATTCGCGCGCCCTATGCTCCTCCCTGTGGTCTCCCCCTGAGGTGGGGGTTGCTACACCCTGTCCGTGGTCTCCCATCGGGGTGGGTATTTCACCACCTTAGTGGGGGAAAAAGTCATGTCCCCATGGCTGGAGGTGGTAGGTGTCCGGGTTGGTGGTCCGGTGGGTTGGCATGAGGTGGCGGAGGAGGGTGGTCCAGTGGTGGGTGGGCACGTTTGGTTCCTGGTGCAGTGCATAGATGATGTAGAGGGTGGTGGTCTGTGGTGTCTCCCAGAGGAGGCAGAGGAGGTGTGGTGTCCCTCAGACATGCCAGTGTTTCAAGGCAGGTGTCCAGGTCACTCAGCGTATCTTCATTTCTGGCTGTGGTGAGCAGCTGATGTCTCCTGGCTGAATGCTGGTGACAGGTGAGGTGACCTGGTTTTTATAGGGTTGCAGAGGGCAGGTGCAAATCCTCTCCCTGGATAGTTGGGTTACTGGAAATTTCCTTTGTGCCTGGTGTAATCTTAGTGTTATGGGGGATGTGTTGGGTGTGGGGGGATGTGTGGTGGTTTGGGTGATGTGGGCGATGTTGAGGGTATGGGTGAGGGTGTGGCTGCGTACCTAGCTGGTGGGCGGGAGAGGCAGCCGGATCTGGTTGTGGTGGTGGTGAGGACAGGTGTGGGTGGTGAGGAGGTGGGGCCACGTGATGCGGTGGCCGAGTGTGGGTGGGTAGTTGAATGTTTGGGTGGTGGAGTTGTGGTGGTGGTGGGAGATGAGGAGCCGGTGTGTGGTCTGGCATAGGTCGTGGTTATCAAGCGAGGGGAGTGTGGGGAAGAAAACTGTGTGGGTGTAGGGGTGGCAGCGGGTGGCGTGTAGCATCGGTGAAGTGGTGGGGTGGCTGGGGGGAGGGTGGGGGGTCTCCCTCCTGATTGGGTGGCTGGGCCTTTGTGTCCTATGGTGGTGGCGTGGTGGCGGGAGGTGAAGGGGGTCGGACGTGGGGGACGTGGAGGGGGGGCTGGAGGTGGTATCATAGGGGTATAGGAGGAGTGGGGTCTCTCCAAATATCCGCTCGCGGGGAATGATGCCTTCTTCTCAGGGGCAGGTATTCATCCCCCACTGTACAATTTTAACGTGCGCTGGGCAGTCTCCGCTTTTTGTTTCTTCTATTCGAGCCCACATCTGGTTGAGAAGGGTGTAGTGGCTTCTCTTGCATAGTCTGTTCCCTTGGGACTAGTAGGGAGAGGAGTGGGGGATTTGGTAGCCAAAGATGGTGGAGAATTCTTCCCATCTCTTACTGGTAAATTCTGGGGTGTTGTCTGAGTAAAGGGCTTGGGAGATGCCAAAGTAGGGGAAGACGTGGCAGACGACTGCATCGGCCATGGCCACGGTATGGTATTCTTTGGACAGGCAGGAGAAATTTTGAGTAAGTGTCCACGAAGGTAATGATATACTTGTAGCTGGCTTTAGGTGGCAGGGGGCTGATTACTTCCACGGACAACAGTTGCCATGGTTTGTGGGCAGTGATGTTCCCCGATGGGCCAGGTGTTCAGGTGATGTCCTTGCTTAGTGGGCAGGCTCAGCAGGCCTGGATAACTTGCTTGGCCAGGTTGGAGGGGCTGGGTGTCCAATAAATATCGTTAAATAGCTGCAATTGTTTCTTGATCCCGAAATGAATGCCATTGTCTGAGTGTAGGGTGTAGGTGGGTCATGGCGTTGAGGGCGGTGTCAGGGTCAAACACTGTGTGTCCGGACTGGGTGATTAGGTGATCATCATGCTGGTGGAGCTTAGAGAATACCTGGGGCAGTGAGGGTGATCTTTGTTCTCCCACTGGTGTAGGAGGCTGGAGGTGGTGCTGATGGAGTTGATTGGCAGTTGAGACAAGGCATCGGTACTGGTGTGTAATTTGCCAGGTCGATAGATCATGAAGTCGAATTCCTCGAGAGTTTCCCTCCACCTGATCAGCTGAGCATTGTGGGTGTGGGACTGGCATAGCCACTGCAGGGACTGGTGGTCGGTTATGATGGTGACGTATGTGCCTGAGAGGTAGGCTCGGAAGTGCTCCAGTGCCCATATGATGCTTAGGCATAGTTTTTCTTGGCTTGGTTGAGGGTGAGGCTGGCACAGGCAATTATGTGCTCTCGCCCTTCTTGGACCTGGGCAAGAAAGGCACCAATCGCCACTAGGGACATGTTGGTGTATATGTAAAAGGGCTGGGTGTACTCGGGGAATGCAACAATCAGGGCAGTGATGAGTATGGTTTTGAGGGTGTGGAATGCGGTGACCTGTTCATCGGTCCAGATGAAGGGTCCCCCATTTTTTTGTCATGTTGTGAAGGGGCTTTGCAATGTGGGCGAACCCTTTTATGAAGCATCGGTAGTAAGACGTGAGCCCGAGAAAGGCACGTACTTCTGGACATCTTGTGGTAGAAGGAGGTCTGTGACAGCATGCAGCTTGTCAGGGTTGGGTGCTATGCCTTCCTTAGAGATGATGTGCCCGAGGAAGGAGACGGACTGTTCAGTAAGGACGCACTTTGATGGTCTAAGCTTAAGTCCTCCCTGGCAGATGCGCAGGAAGACTTGCTTGAGGTACTGGAGGTGGTCGGTCTACGTCCAGCTGAAAATTATTACATCGTCCAAGTACGCCAGGCAGATTTCCCAGGTGAGGCCACTGAGGACTGACTCCATTTGTCAGGAGAACAAAGCAGAGTCCGAATGGGAGGGCATTGAATTTGTAATGTTTCCCATTACTGGTTGAGAAGGCTGTTTTTCTTCTGTCCTCTGGATGTACAGGGACTTGCTAGTATCCTGACTGTAGTTCCAAAATGGAGAACCAGGATGCTCAGTGTAGGGAGTCAAGGGAGTCGTCTATCCTGGGTAGGGGGGTGGCATCCTTTGTGGTCACATTGTTCAGTCATTGATAATCCACACAGAAGCACATGGTGCCGTCTTCCTTTTAACCAAGACAACTGGAGGGGATCAAGGGTTGCTGGATGGAGATATGATGCTGGCATCAAGCATTTCCTGGACCTGCCTGTCTTCCTCAGCCCCTTGTTTGGGGTTTGTCCGCCGTGATGGTTGGCGGATAAGTGGTCCTGTGGAGTGGATTTCGTGTGTCAGGTACGTGGTGTGGTCGATGTCTGCCGGTCCTAATGCAAAAAGGTCTTGGAAGTCCAGGAGGAAGCGTTGAAGGCTATCGAGGCAAGAGGTGTTCAGGTAGGGGGAGTACGGTGGCTGGGGAGGAGAGGGGTGCACAAGGCTCGGCTTCCTCCATTTCTCTGACCACTAGTCCTCTGGGGAGGGTGGAGATGTTGGTGACACGTACTGCCCTGAGCACAAAAATAATCATGGTATAAACCTACTGAGTGTTGCAGGAAAGGCTTACTATTCCTGAAGATTAAATTTACCAGCCTTCAAGGACCTAGTGCTTGTTGTTACTGAGTAATGCTGGTTTGTCTAGCTGAGGTGACCCATCAACTGCAGGGAAGCAATTGCCCCTACAGGGTTGTACTGTGCAGTGAACCAACATTTCCTTTGGCAGATCACCTCACCACGGCAAAGCAGAGGGCAAATTGTGTGCATTTGGTTTGTGGATGGACACCATATTTGCATCTCTTCACCCAGTTAACAGGGGTGTCAAAGAAGGCTCCACATCACTCCATTATTTGATTACAGTAGACCCTTAATTTTCACAGTCAATGTATCCAGAAATTTTTCTGCTCGTGAAGTACTACCTTGAGGTTGCAAGCAGGCTTGAATACTGCTTCGACCTAGTGGGGCCAGACAAGATAGGTGCAACCATACTAGAAGGGCCTCTCCCATGTCTCACGAGACCCTCTACGTCAGAACCCAGGCTGGAAAAGGTGGCGGTCCTTTGGGGGTAGGGATGAGAAGGATGGAAAGGCCACCTCATTCCCCACCTCTCCCAAGACACTCTTGAACCCAAGGCCCAGTGTAAAAGGTGGTCATTCGAGGGTAGGAAAAAGGAGGGCATGGAGGAGGATGGAAAGTCCACTGCAACCCCTGTCTCTCCTGAGACCCCTGCCAGAGAAAAGTGGTGGTGGCCTTTTGGTGGTGGAGATGAGCCTGCTCATGAAGCACTACCTTACAGTGGTTATCAGACTAGAGTACTTCTTCAACTAAGTGGGGCCTATTAGCAGCAGTCAGAATAAAAGAACCCCTTCCCCAACCCCCCCAGCCCAATTCTGTGCCAGTCCCAAACTTATGATCAGTTTATGGGAAGGGTTGATGTCAGAAATGGCATCCCACCATAATACTGGTCAAAACCAAATTGGAAAATCAAACCATGATAGGCTCGGACCAACTGGTCAAACATATCGACCCCATACAGAAGTGGGAAAAGATGGAAGATAAAAAGTAAAAATAATGTATGCAAATCGAAATGTGCAAATCGCCACACTGAAACTAAGGGGTGTCCACAAACAAATCGCTCGCACGTCACCCTGTCCCCCACCATTTCACTGTCCTGCTCCCAGCTCACCCTCCTCTCTCATATGCCTCTCCACTCCATCCCTCCACCTCATCCTTGGCCTCACTGAAACCCATAGTATATATATGATGAATTCCTAGAATTTTCACAAAGTTCCCCCTATGGTGCTCTTAATTGTTTACCCCCTCATCATACCTAACATTCATTATGGTACACATACAACCTCCAGACACGTAAGTTGTTTTTAACTGTACCTCCAGATAAGTCGTTGTCTGAAGATACACATGAGTCGAGTACTGACCATTCGTTCAAGAAGTCAACAACTAATCAGGGCTATAGGATGTAATGTTGAGGATGATGACGAGGTTCACCAGGCTTAAGAAATGGGAGGCTGATTGCTATACACCAATCAGGAGAAAAGAAGTATAATGAACACCAAGTCGTTCACTTGTGTTTTTGCAAGATGTAAGTGAAAATGACAATTAAAATGGAGCATCAAGAACTCCCTCAGCTTACCAAATAGATTAGTAGGCCTATGAACTCAGACTAAGGTTTAATGTAATGAAATTCTGGAGAGAGATGAGACCCACTGCATCAGCAACTAAGAAAGACTTGGCCACAGACTGGCCATCAATATAAGAATCAGAGCCTGGAGTGGGGTATATTTGCCTGATATCCCACAAAGTAGGGACCAAACTGCTGTAACAGGTGCATTTTCAGAAATGGAAGAAACATAGTCCCTCCAACTAGAACGTTTGGCCTGACAGATCTTACGATGGACAGCAGCTGAAGCTTGGCGAAATACAGTAATCCCACGATTATCCGATGTATTTGAGCAAAAGGCATGTCTGGATAATGGGGCCGTCTGAATAATGGACTTCTCCCCTGGCCCCTCTTCGTACATAGCCTAACTTTGAAAGCCAGTGTAAAAGGCCACTACAGTACGTCATACAACACTTGTTCCTGTTTTTAACACTACTCTATGTGGTCAAGCAGACCTACGAACAACAGCCAAGCAATTACCATGGACAAGCAGACCCATCAACCACAGACAAGCAATCACCACTGCAAGGCCATACCCTGCAGAGACATTAAAAAAAAAAACAGCTACATGAGAAAAATGCAGTGGAACACAAAACATAATAGCAAAATGGAATAATATCATGGTGAAATAGAATAAAATCATGGTACAGTACAATAAGCTTGAATTAAATCAACATCAGCACTCACGTTTCGACCATCCCCATCTATCTTATCCAGGATCTCCCGCTTCTCCAGAGTCAGCACTACCCTCTTCCTTTTCCCTGGTGGAGCGGCCATCATCATGCAGCCTAGGAAGAGGCATGAGAGGAATAGCAAGGCCTCAAGCAGGTAGGGAACATTTACAGAAGCCACCACGTGAGTCGCCATAACAAGTGTCCGAGAGGAGTAATTCACTACACCGTTGCCATGCGGGAACTGAGGACGACCAAGGAGTGTCTTTAGCGGATGCTGGGTGAACTATCCAGCCCAGCTGGGTGAAAATGTTTGCACGGCCATAATTTCCACCTGGATGTATACTTTGGGGGAGGCGGTAGCTCGATCGGTAGAGAGTTGCCTTGCAGTCCCGAGGGACCCAGGTTCGAATCCTTGCTGGTGCAGGGAACAGTTTAAGAATTTGAATTTCATTAAATCAGGCTTTACTGATCTACCAGGAGACCCGCCGACATGTCGTAAAAATGACCCCGCTAATACCAATACACCAGTCCTGTATGAGACAGCCCTAGCATGTATTCAATATGGACGGTGGGTGTTAAGCGCCGAAGTGGTGACATGTAGATTGTAGGAGGACGACTGGGCCTTGATAGCAGGCTGTGAAGCCTATGCCCAGAGTCGGACACATAAAAAAAAAAAAAAAAATTGTCCAATTAAAATGGTAAAATGTACAAATAATAGTTTCGAACAGCCAGATCACAATGTCCAGGTAATGGACGTCCAGATAATCAAGGGATTACTGTATGAGGAGACTATAGATCTGATCAGGCATACCCTGTTTACAACAAAAACTTTTCCAGGTGGCACATTTCACACGGAAGGCTCGCAAGCAAGTAGTCTACCGAGAAACATGTTTGACAGTAGACAGTCTCATATCATGGGGAATGGCAGTAAGAGCACTTAAAACCAGGGTAAGGGAGAAGGACAATATACCTTCTGGAGATGAAAAAGAGGTAGGAGGAACAGGAGGCATTGTAAAAGAAGAAAATAACTCCCAGTCAGCAGCATGAAACTGCCAACGGGAGGGATGAGGAAGAGGAAAGTAAAAGGTATGAGAGAGTTTGACACGGAAGTGACTAAAAAGAAGTCTTCTGATACTGACCAGTGAAAATTGAGAGAAATCGAAGGTGAGCTAAGAGACAGGTTCAAGCATAAAGGATTGAGTATGGAGGTTAAAGTGAGCTGGGGTGCCAGTGTTAAGGATGAAGGGATCTTGAGAAGAAACTGTTCTAATAAGCGTCCTCTAGTGGTGATCACAGAGTCACCCCATGAGGAATGCTGGTAAATGAAGTAACCAGGAAGAAGAATCGGAGAAAGAGAGTGAAGGAGTGAGGCAAAGTTTGGAAAATCAAGAAGGGGAGAAATAAACAGAGCTAACAGTGATCCATTGACGAAGAATGACGAGCACTGGTATGAGTGTATAAGGGACAGAACGAGAGATAGATTCACTGGGAACGTCATTGCTGATAACGAGGGCAGTGTCATATGGAAGAGAGGTTCCAAGAAAATTATAGCCAGGAATAAGAGGAATAAGAACTGAGGAAGTACAAAGAAAGCTGTCTTGAAGGGAGAGAAGAAGAATATAGGAAGAAGTAAGGAACCAAAGGTCCATACGATGGGCATGGAAGCCTTAACATTCCACTGAAGAAGTGCCATGACAAAGGAAAGAATCGTGCGAGAGGAGTACAGAGATTGTTTACGGTGTTGAGGGAGTGAGTATCCAGGAGGCGTAAGCAAATCAAAAACAGAAGACATCGGGAGAGACAGGGAGGGTGCAGTGATCACGCAGGCAGGTGGTTGGACAGGGGATGAGAGGGAAACAAAAGGGCCTGGGGGGGGGGCTCAGGAGAGGTAGACTGTAGCACCGGTCGAGCAGGGCAGTACTCCCAAGGTGGATGGAAAGCTGATGACAGGGAGAGCTGAAGCTCCCGTTATATCAGCCCTCAGAACTTGTTCCTGACCATCCCCCTTTGCTGAACTTTTTCAGTGTCTCAGTAACACAGAGCCCAGCATGCTCTCCAATACAAGTTTCTCTGTCAACACCAAACTACATGCACACTACATACTACACTTTCTTTTCAAAAATTGTTAAAAAAAAAAAATGGCACACGTGAAAAATGCCTCCGAGTCCCCGGGAGGGGGGGGGATCATAAATGCCCCCACCATTCGCCATCTCCTGGTGACGACTCACGGGGCTGCCTGAAACCACTGTCTGACTCACTCCTTCTTCATTTCTGTAACATTCACGGCCTTTCCTCTAACTTTTGCTCTGTTGAGCACCACCTCTTCTCCTCTAAACCTCACCTTCTCTTTCTCTCTGAGACTCAACTGTCTGAGGCAACTGACAGCAAACCCTTTTCTGTATCCTCCTACTTTCTGTATTCTCATTTCAAAGCCAAAGGTGGCTGTTGCGTATATGTACGCAGCGACCTATCTTGCTCTCGTGTTCCTGAACTTGATTCTTCTGAATTCTCTACTCTCTGGCTTCGGCTTTCCTGCCATTCTCTGACTAAATATATCTGTGCTGTTTACTTATCTCCTAATTCTACTGACTATCAAAAATTCTTTGACTATCTTACTTCTACGATGGAACACATTCTATCCATTTCTCCTTTCTCTGAAATCTCCATTCTTGGAGATTTCAATGTTCACCACCACCTTTGGTTCTCCTCTCCTTTCACTGATCCACCTGGTGAACAAGGCTACATCTTTTCTATCCTTAATGACTTAGAGCAGCTTGTACAGCACCCTACCCGTATCCCTGACCGCCTTGGAGAGAGTTCCAACATACTTGACCTTTTCCTAACAACTAATCCTTCTGCTTACACTATTAATCTTTTTTCTCCGTTGGGCTCCTCCGATCATAACCTTATTACCTTAACCTGTCCTATCGCTCTGGTACGGCCTGTGGACCCTCCAAAGAAACGCCGCCTGTGACACTTCAGAGCTGCAGATGGGAGGGCCTCAGGCAGTACTTCTTTGATTTTCCTTGGAATGATTATTGCTTCCATGGCCGGGAGCCATCTGAGTGTGCCTTGCGCATTACGGAGGTTATTCTCTCGGGCATGGAAGCATACATTCCTTTCTCATATCCTCTGACTAATGCAAGAAAGCCTCGGTTTAATCACGCTTGTTCTAATGCTGTCCGCAACAAGGAGAGGCCCTATAGAAGGTACCGGAGCCAACCCTCTCCTGAATCACACCTTTTTTATATTTCTGCCCAGAATCATGCTAAGTCTGTTCTTCGCTCTGCTAAAAATAATTTCATCCGTACTAAATGTTCCCAACTCTCCAACTCGAATTATTCTCGCTCCTTCTGGCACCTTGCCAAAATCCTTTCTAACAACTTTACCTCATCATCCTTCCCACCTCTTTTCTACTCTGATGGCTCTGTAGCTATTTCTTCTACTGATAAAGCAGATCACTTCGCTCAGACTTTCTCCTCCAATTCCACCTTAGACGATTCCAGTGCTATTCCTCTATCACTTCCCCCCTCTGCCTTCCTCATGACTGACAATAAAATTTCTTCGGTTGATGTATTTTCTGCCATCACTGGCCTCAATACTAACAAGGCATATGGTCCTGATGGAGTCCCTCCTGTTGTCCTCAAAAACTGTGCTTCTGTGCTTACACCCTGCCTAGGTAAACTCTTTCGCCTTTGTCTATTAACCTGTACCTTTCCTTCTTGCTGGAAGTTTGCTCTCATTCAGCCAGTCCCAAAGAAGGGTGACCATTCCCAACCCTCTAACTATCGTCCAATTGCTTTAACATCCTGTGTCTCAAAAGTTTTCGAGTCAATTCTTAACAGAAAAATTTTAAAGCATCTTTCCTGTCACAACCTTCTTTCTGATCGTCAGTATGGGTTCCGTCAGAGACGCTCGACTGGCGATCTTCTCACCTACCTTTCAGACTCTTGGTCATCCTCCTTTCGGGACTTTGGCAAAAGCTTTGCCATTGCACTTGACATCTCAAAGGCTTTCGATCGAGTCTGGCATAAATCTTTAATTTCCAAACTGCCCTCCTACGGTTTCTATCCTTCTATCTGTGCCTTCATCTCTAGCTTCCTTTCTGGTTGTTCTATAGCCGCTGTTGTAGACGATAATTGTTCTTCTCCTAGACCTATCAACAGTGGTGTTCCTCAGGGCTCTGTCCTATCACCAACTCTCCTCTTCCTTTTATTCATCAATGACCTTCTAAGCTGTACATCTAACCCTATCCACTCATAGGCTGATGATTCCACCCTTCACCTATCCATTCGGTTTTCACTACGTCCATCTCAGCAGCTACTTCAACAAAAAAGGGGTGAGGCTATGGCACACCTAATGTTGACTTGGCTCATATCTCTGACTGGGGTAAAAATAATCTTGTTATTTTTAATGCATCAAAAACTCAGTTCTTACATTTTTCAACCCGACAAAATCTTCCTAAGGATTACCCACTAATGTTTAATAATGTCCAGCTCAGTCCTGCATCATCCTTGAACATGCCTGGGGTTTTATTCTCTCGGGATTTGTCTTGGAAAGAACATATTACATCTCTTGTGAGACCTGCTTCCAATGGAAGAGATTAGGTGTACTAAGCCGATTCCAAACTTTCTTTACCCCTGCACAGTTGTTTACCTTGTACTCGGGTTTTATTCGCCCGTGTATGGAGTACAACTCTCATGTGTGGGGAGGCTCCCCACATGCAGCTCTTCTCAATAGGGTAGAGTCAAAGGCTTGTTGTCTCATTAACTCTCCTCCTCTTACTGATTCCCTTCAACCCTTGTCTCTTCGCCGCACTTTTGCTTCTTTATCTCTCTTCTGTCGCTGCTTCAACGGTCATTGTTCCTCTGAACTGTCTGCTTGCATCCCTCTGTAATAACAGAATTTTGATGCTAAATAAATAATCCCACCGATGTGAACACCAGTGTAAGGGCACAAGAATTTAGCACTCTTGAAATCTGTAATATCACACCGCTTAAGCCGCCAGTGTCTAGGCGGTACTTAGACTGAATGTATTTAATTCGGTGTTTTCTATTTACTGCCAGAGTAGACATCCTAGAGTTAGTAAGAAGGCCTCGTTAATTATTGAAATAATTTGGTACGCTGCCACCACCCAGCGGTTGCCGGGAAAAAAAAAAGTAATTAAAAAAAAGCTTTAAAGATATACGTCCCGTACGATGGAAGAGGGGACAAAGAGGCCTATGGCAGTAACAAGGTAGCGTGAGTATAATATATGAAAGCGTGGATTTTATAGATGAAACATGCCTTGCGGGCCACTTGTTCGCATGAATTACTCCCCAGAGGAATTATACCAAACACATACGAAAAGTATACTTATCTATATTGCTAAACTTAAATCACACAGAATGAATATAACAACGAACAAGAATTAATTACTGGAGCATAGTAAAACTTTAGTCTCCGATACCACCAGAATATCTGAAAGAATGGAAGCTCTCCTCTCCTCAGTTTATAGATCACCTGACTCACATTACATAGTACAAAGTAATTATTTTAGAGTATACCACTACAGAAGTACCTTGGGCTTTACATCCAACAAGATGTTGATTAATCTGCTCACAGTAGAACTACTCGCCTGATACAAAATTCACGTATATAAAAATTCACTCAACTCGACTGTGATATAGAAAATTACAACAACAGGGGAAACTCCCATAAACCACGGTCTCAAAAGGACTCGTAGTAATTCCCAGTTTACAACGTGTACACAGTTTACTCTACTTATAAAGAAATCATCCCTATTTTACCAGGGTTTGTACCACATAACATATCTAGGTAAATAATCTTACGCACAAGAATAATACAATATGCAGACTCAGCGCTCACCGCATTCAGCATGACGAAGTAATACAACACTCCATTTCTCACTCACTTATAACCAAAATATCACACTTCATGAATAAAAAGCTTACCAAGTGGACCATACAACATTAACGTCACTGTGAATTGAAAGGGACTAAGTGGAAACGTGTAAGGGCTTTTGGCACTAGAGGCTGCGGGACTCGACGCACTGGCAGCACTGGACTCCGTGACGCCACACCATATCTGCGGACTGCCCTCCATGAAGTTCAACTCAGAAGTCACAATAGCATTGACAAATATTATCAGACAACTTACTTTATATATAGTTGGAATGACAACTAATTATGATGACGTATGGGGGAGAAATACCGTGAATTACTTGGGAACATTACCTGCGGACCGCCCTCCATGAAGTTCAACTCAGAAGTGGCGCTCCATGGGCAAGGAGGCAGGATGCCCCGCTAAAACCCGCTACGTTTTTACTACCTGGTTCTGACTTCAACCAATTACTCTACAGTCAACTTGTTATATCATCGTTCAAGAATTTAACAACAATGAGCTTACACAGTCCTTTACTTAAACAAAATGACTTATGATGATTTAAATTTTGTGGCAATGACATGGGTCCAACAATTCTAAAACGATGCCTAAAGTCACACATTGACACAATTTCTCTTTGTCTCGTGCCGGCACTAGCCTACAAGCTCTGGTGACTGTGTTAAATAAATTAATTTTGCAGCTAACAATCACAATAATCAATAATCAGACTTTACCTAAGATCTTGGACATCATTATTTAGTACAACAAGACGACAAACACAAACTCAACTACAAAATTCTGAATTCCAGGTGTAAATACGACTCATCACTAATTTAAGTCTCGAATTAACTTTCTACGCCTCTTTATCGAAACCAGACACGAATTTGCACGTCCAACTCACTCCACATGGTCCACATTAACAATAATTCTGTCCTACTACACTTTAACTAAAATCAAGCCCAAAAATGAATTACAAGGTCCACTTCCCATACATTACATCATCTTAACAGGGTCCAGAATTACTCTTACAACATACATAACCTAACGTAAATTACAAACATTATATACTTACACTATACTTATACTAACTTATATTACTCTTATACTACTTATATTATATGCAAGAAATATGGCATTACACCTCCACCTCTATGACGGGCACATAGTACCCATCTAGCAATAAACTCCATCTCTTTTCTGTCCAACTCTCTAATGCAAGAGTTAACTGTTACTCCCAGTCCTTCATTTATGCAACTGGTCAACTCTGGAACTGTCTTTCTCTGTCTGTACTCCCTACTTCCTATGATCTCCAGTCTTTCAAATGCAGTGTGTCCAGGCATCTCGAAATGAATGGATCTCGAATTTCGCTCTCTTTTGTATTGTTTTTGTTTTTTCTTGGAGGGAACAGTATATGGGCCCATGGCCTTTGGTTCCTACTTCCTTGCATTAAAGAAAAAAAAAAAAAAAGGAATGGGGTTGGGGATGGGAGGGGGAATGTATTTCAGCAGTGACAAGGGTTGGTATGGAAGAGGTATGGTGAAGGTAACTGAGGATACTCTGCAGGGATTTTGCTTCCATAGTAGACAAAGGCCGAGTGGGAACTGACAACAGAGCATTATGGCATGGTCTGTGTTATGCTGCGTGTGTAAGGGTACGACTTCTCGTCGCCTGGGGCGGGGTCCTCTTTCTAGTCCGGGTTGGGCACTTTTAGGGCAATCAATGGGAACAGGGCATAAACACTCAGGGCAACAAACCTTACACGTATATTACCATAAATTACAATACTAAGACAATACACAGGGCACACTTTACAAGAAAATAATATTGCAAACAAGTAGACAGGGCCGGAGGACTCGGTGACAGGAGAGTGTGACTGGGGCTTGCTACAGGGTGAGGCACGGTGGTAGTGGAGGGCCCAGGCCGGCGGCCTGCATCAGGAACCCTTGGGTCGTTGGGGCATCCGGAGGCCTTCGTCAGGAGGCCGGGTTGCTGTTGTTCGTCTCGTCCGGGAGTGGTCTGAGGGCCGTGGTAAGAGGACGCCCTTCCTGTGGGGTCCGGAGGCTCAGGCCTAGGGGCTGGGCCTGAACAGGGACAGTAGGCGCGCTTGCCTGTGCTTACCCCGCCGGGCAGGAGGTAGTCAGGTGAGGCGAGGGAGGTCACGCCCCGGGGGCCTCGGGACGTCTCGGCTGGTCCTAGGGCAGCGGTCTCGCTGCTGGGCCTTCATCAGGTGGGGGCTGCAGCAGCTCGGTGTGGCAGAGTCCGACAGGGGTTGGGGCTGATGGGAGTCGAGCCAAAGAGCTAGAATCCAAGGCACCAGGTGTCCTTGCCAGGCCTCCTCCAACTGCTATTCTAGGGGGTGGACGTCTCTTTTGGGAGAGAGGGGGAGGGCACCCGCCATCACCCTTTCTTTTAGGTCTTTTGGTGGAGCGGCAAGGTGGCCGTGTCCTAGGTGCAGCAAGGTGGCCGGCACCTTTCTTCTTTTTATGGAGTTAGAGCAAGGGCAGTTGGTGTCCGTCTCCTTCCCGTGTGCAACTAGGTGGTCGTCACCTGGTGCGAGTAGGTGCGGCAAGGTGGCTGTCACCTGACCTCCTTTTATGGAGTTAGAGCGAGGGCAGCTGCATGGTGTCCGTCTCCTCCCCATGTGTGGCAAGGTGGCCATCACCTGGTGTGAGTAGGTGAGGCAAGGTGGCCGTCACCTGTCCTCCATTTATGGAGTTAGAGGAAGGGCGGCTGGTGTCTGTCTCCTCCCTGTGTGCGGCAAGGTGGCCGTCACCCGGTGTGAGTAGGTGTGGCAAGATGGCTGTCACCTGACCTCCTTTTATGAAATTAGAGCGAGGGCAGCTGGTGTCCGTCTCCTCCCCGTGTGTGGCAAGGTGGCCGTCACCCGGTGTAAGTGTGGCAAGGTGGCTGTCACCTTTCCTCCTTTTATGGAAGTGTGAGGGCGGCAAGGTGGCCATCACCTGGTATGACTGAGGGAGGGAAGCAGCAAGTGAGCGGCTGTTGACCGTCTCCGGGATGCTGTCTGGGGCTAAAGAGTTAGCCCCACCCTGAACCTAGTGAGGGCTGGTCCGGTGGGTAAGTAATTCGCCATGACTGTGAACTCCGTGGCGAGTCACCTGAGCGTGAGAGGGACGTGTGGGAAAGACACAGGTGTGCCCATCATGAATGGAGCCAATGCAGCTCATTTCTGCTCCCTGGGTATCTTTTCCTGGGGTGGGTATATACACCCAGGTAAGGTCCATGGGGTGCTTCGGTATTTTGCCACATATTTTGTGTTTTGTTTTTGGTATTCTGCATTTCACCACCGTTGGTGGCGAAAAAGTCACGTCCCCGTGCCTGGAGGTGGTATGTATAGGTGGTGGTGGACTAGTATTATGGTGTGAGGTGTTGCAGGATGGAGGTCCAGTGTGTGGTGAAGGGGTCCAATTGGTAGCTGTTGGTGACAGTAGCAAATAGTGTTGAGGGTTGGGGTGACTCCTTGAGGAGGCATTGTAGGTGAAGTGTTCCCCGAACGCGAGTTTTTTTCTTGCCCGTGGTGGGGGCCCAGGTGACACGGCTGATCTTCATGGCTGTAGACGGCGTGGTGGTGATGGTGGGCCATGGCTGAATGCTAGCCACCAGCGGGAGTGTTGGAGTTTTATGCCGGTGGTCGGGGGAGGAGCTGCGGATGTCCCTTGGGAGTGCAGGTGGCTGTGCTTTCCAAATGGCTTGGTGAATGCGGTATGTCACTTGGTTGGTGTTTGGTGGTGTCGGGATTGTGGGTGGTGAGAGGGAGGGAGTGGCGGTGTATCGCTGGGGTGGGCATGAGACTCGCCCAAATTTGGTTATGGAGGTGGTGAGTTTGGGCATCCGTGGGGAGGGATGTGGTGGTGTGTGGGATGTGGAGCCGCAGTTGATGGCTGGTGGTGGAGGTGGTGGGGATGAAGTGGGTGGTGGGGTGGTGGGGGTGGGAGGGGGTTTTGCCGGTGGAATGTGGCGTGGAGGGGATGGTGTGTATTTACCTAATTGTATTTACCTAATTGTGATATACAGGAAATGAGCTACGCTCGTGGGGTCCCGTCTCTGTTTCTCAATAAGTCAAATTTAGCTTTAAACTCATTTAAGCTTTTAGACTGGATGATCTCTTTGTCCAGTCTATTCCACAGGTCTATGCATCTATACGGAAAACTATATTTCTTGATGTCCTTCAAGCAGTGCGGCTTCTTCAGTTTCAGTCCATGTCCTCTTGTTGCTCTCTTATCCCATAAAAACAGATCTTCTCTATCAATTTTATCTACTCCCATCATGGTCCTGAACACTGCAATCATGTCACCCCTCTCTCTCCTTTCCTCTAAGGATGGCAAATCCAGCATTTCTAGCCTCTCACTATATGACAGATCTGCCAAACTGGGGACCATCTTGGTTGCTGTTCTTTGTATTCTCTCAATCTTGTTTATATCTTTCTTTTTGTGTGGGGACCACACTACTGCCGCATATTCTAACCTGGGGCGGATCATGGCCACTATCAGTTTTTTTATCATCTCTTCATTCATGTAATGGAATGCCACTCTTATGTTAGTCAAGAGTTTATATGTCTCTCTAACTATCTTGTTGATGTGTTTTTCAGGTGACAAACTATCCTGGATCAGCACTCCTAAATCTTTCTCTTCTCTCGCTTTTGTGATTGGTTCATTACCCATCATATAGTTCAGTGATGGTCTCTTGGTGCTTTTACCCATTTCCAATATTTTACATTTTTTTGCGTTGAATTTCATTTCCCACATCCGGCTCCAGTCATGTATCCTATCCAGATCCTCCTGCAGCATTTTACAGTCCTCCTCAACCTCTACCTTCCTCAAGATCTTGGCATCATCAGCAAACAGACTTGCATAACTGTTTACTCCATCTACCATATCATTTACTTAAATCAGGAACATTACTGGCGCCAACACCGAGCCCTGTGGGACACCACTTGTTACTTCTCTCCATCCAGACATCCTGTCCTTTATTACTGTCCTCATTTGTCTGTCTCTCAAAAAGTCTTTCATTCATTCCAGGAGGTTACCCTTCAGTCCTCCTATATGCTCTAGTTTCCACATTAGTCTCTTATGGGGTGCCTTGTCAAAGGCCTTCTCCAAATCTAAATATACACAATCCACCCAACCGTCTCTCTCCTGCAGCACATCAATCGCTCTTGAGTAAAAGCTCAACAAGTTGGAAATACATGACCTTCCACTTCTAAATCCAAACTGACTTTCAGTCAAAATATTCATCTCTTCCAGATATTTTATCCACCTATCTTTCAGAACCTTCTCGCACAATTTTGCAACCATGCTGGTTAGGGACACTGGTCTATAGTTCAGAGGTTCTTCCTTGTTTCCTCCCTTATAAATTGGTATCACATTTGCTCTCTTCCATTCCCGAGGCACTTTCCCTTCTTCCAGCGAACACACAATTAAACTGTGAATCTTATCTGCCAGTTGGTCTCTGCATTCCTTCAGTACCCAATTTGAAATTCCATCTGGTCCTGGGGCTTTCCTTACATCTTGAGTTTCCAGTAATTTGTACACTTCCTGCACTTCCACTTTTATATCTTTTATCACTACACTCCTAGTCACTCCCTCCCCCTCCACAAAATCCCCTTCATTAGTAAAAACTGATTGGAAACGTTTGTTCATTATTTCAGCTTGCATTGCCGATGCGCATCATTATAGACCTCTCCTACTTTCAGTCTGGTGATTCCTTCCTTTTGTTTCAATTTGCCATTAACAAATCTATAAAACAATTTGGGTTCATCCTTACATTTGTCGATTATACCTTTTTCAAAGTTCCTTTCTTCCTCTCTACGAATTCTTGTATATTCATTTCTAGTTCTTTTATATTCTTCCTTTGTTCTGTTGTTACCTCTCTTTCTCCATTTGTTCCATGCCATGTTCCTCTCTTTTTTTGCTATAATACACCTTCTATTAAACCACTCCTTTTTCCTGTATTCTTTCCCACTTACTCTTGGAACATATTTATCCACTCCTGAATTATAGAGGTCTAGAAAGATATCCCACTTCCTCTGAATCTCTTTTGTTTCTCTGAATTTTCTCCAATCTGCATTTTCAAAAAATTTACTCAGTTCCGTAAAGTTTGCTTTCCCAAAGTTGTATCTTCCCTGCCAATGGAGCTCATCTCTTGGCACCACGTTCCCTATCATCATCTGGAACTCAATGACCACGTGATCACTTTTTCCTATAGGACACATATATTTCAAGGATTCAATTACGTCAGGTTCTTTGGTTAGCAGTAAATCTAATCTTGCTGGGGTGTCATCACCTCGGAATCTTGTCTCTTCTTTGACCCACTGCGTCATTACATTATTCATCACAATGTTTAACAATATAATGCCCCACGAATCTTCGCCGTCTCCTGAGTCCCATTCCTCCCAGTTCACCTCTTTACAATTAAAATCACCCATTAGAATTATATTGCTGCTTTTCTCAATCACTTTCTGTAGGTAACTAACCATGTTTGACGACATCTGGTATTCATCATCAGTCCATGCTCTTGTCTTAGGTGGAACATATACTACTGCTATATCTCTCTTACAGTTCTCTCCAGTTTCTAATTTCATGTTTATCACTTCAGCCCTACCCTCTCCCATTTCCACAGAATCTATATTTAAGTTATTCTTCACTGCTATCATCACTCCTCCTCCCATTTTATCTTTTCTGTCTCTTCTCCACAATTTGTATTTGCCATCTCCCATATGGATATCAATATTCTCCCTTAACTTCGTCTCTACAAAGCACATAACATCAGGTTCTTGTACCCTCAAGAAATCGTTGATTTCTAACATTGCCGATATTAATCCATCAACATTAGTGTACGCCACTTTCAAACTTTTTTCGTTATTACTTATACCGTCTTTTCTCCTCCTCTCCGTTGGTACCACTTCCTCAATTTCTGGTCCATAACTCTCCAATAAAACACTGTCTTCTCCTTCTCCGTTCTTTGTTCGTTTTTTGCCTTAGCTTCCTTTACTAACTCCTTTATTTTAGCTCTTTCTTCCTCATTTGCATCTCTCCTTAGCCAGAAATTTTCGAACCCCTCTTTGTCTGCTAATTTCCATGTCCTATTCATGATTTCATTTACTATTGCCAGGGACTTAAACTTCACCTTCAATGGCCTTGCCCCTCTTTCCTCATACTTACCTAACCTAAACACTTCTTCAATCTCTTCTAGGGCTTCATTGTTACCCTCCATGACTACTGATAATATTTCTTTAACTTTACTCAATTCTTCTCTTTCTCTTTCAGATCTTATCGTGATACGCTTTTCTTTTACCCCTAAAATACTTACACATTTTTTCTTATCTGCTACATCCCTGACTAGAGCTTCTCTACTTTTCAGTACCCTAACCACTTCCTTCTCCACCTTTTCCTTGCTTTGTTGTTCAATAATCTCTTTCAAATTTACATTCCCTTCCTCCTGAATTTTCTTCCACCCCTTTTGTTGCTCCTTGATTTCTTTAATATGTTCATCTTGCATCCTTGATTTTGAATCATACTCCTCTAATTTACTTTTCATTCTGTCTCTTTCTTCTTCCAACCTCCTGTTTTCCCTCTTGAGGTGTTCTATTTCATTTGTGGCAGATTCGTTACTCGTTTTTAATTCCGTGACTTCTCTTTCCTGTTCTGCACTGCGTGTGTAAACTTTTTCCAGCTCGTTCTGTAAACCTTTGATCTCTCTCTCCTGTTGTAAGGTCCTCTCCTGCAGCTCCCTAATTACTACCCATACCTTCTTCAATTCCTGGACATTCTTCTCCGCCGTTTTTTCTACTCCTGCTACTCTTGTTTGATACAATTTTGAACTTCCATTTCTCGCATCTTCGTCGGAGAAACCCACAAATTCACTTTCGCCAGACGTAAACAAACCGCCGTCGCTTTCCGCCATGATGCAACCATATTGAAACTTTTCTATACTGTATCTTGCTCTCTTTATCCCAAAGCCCGCTTTTTAAAAACTAATGTCCGACGGAACCACCACTCACGCACTCATTTCCATAATCACAATAGGCTGGTTTCCTTTCGCCGCTGATTCCACGATTATTTCCCTGCAGTGCAGGAGGACGTCTGTCCACATCGGCGACCTGTTGTTCAGTAGGTGTGAGGTGCTTAGGACACATTGGTGTGAGGAAGGGTGGTGGATTAAGGGTTGCAGAATGTGGCGTGCTATTCAGCTCAGGAGAGGTAGCATAGATGTGCAAGTGAGGTGATGCAGAATGCGGTGCGCTATGTGGCTCAGGAGAGGTAGCATAGGTGTGCGAGTGAGTGATGCGGTGTCAGGGACGGGAGAGGCAGGGGTAGGGGAGGAAGAGCGGGGCGCTGAGGCGAAAGGTGAGGAGCAGGGGACGGAAGATGAAGTAGAGGAGGGGGTAAGGTATAGGGAGCAGGGAAGGAGAGGTGGAGGTTGAGGGGGAGGATGTGGCAGAGTGGCTGGTGGGGACACACTTGTGGGGGGAGATGCCGTCGTCTCTGGGGCAGGAGTTTAGTCCCCACTGCACGATCTTTACGTGAGCGGGCCAGTCTTCCTTTGTAGTTTCTTCTATTCGGGTTTGCACCTGGTTTAAGAGGGTGCAATGGCTCCTCTCACATATTCCATATCCTTGGGGCCAGTAGGGAGAGGAATGGGAAACCTGGTATCCGAAGATGGTAGCGAGCTCCTGCCATATTTTACCAGTGAACTCCGGCGCATTGTCAGAATATAACGCCTGCGGGATACCAAAGTAGAGGAAGACGTGGCAGACAAGGGCTTCAGCTACTGCTACAGTGCGGTGTTCCTTGGCTGGACAGGCAATGAGGAACTTGGAGTAGCTGTCTACAAACGTGATTATGTAACAGTAGCCAGCTTTCAGTGGTAAGGGGCCTACTACGTCCACAGCCAGGAGTTGCCAGGGTTTATGAGCTGTGATTCCACCGGCGGGTCCAGAGGTACGGGTGATGTCTTTCTGGAGGGCACAGGCCCGGCACGTTTGATCCACTTGTTGGGCCAAGTTGGAGGGGATTGTGGTCCAGTAGATGTCTCGAAACACCCGCAGTAATTTTTTTGCGCCCAGGTGTATTCCATTGTTAGAATGGAGATGGGTCAAGGTGTCCAGGGCAGTTTCAGGGTCAAGTACGATGTGGCCCGTTTGTGTGAAGAGGTGATCGCCTTGTTGATGGAGGTTGGAAAAGACATGGGCTGGTATCCAGTCTGGTTGGTCACGATTTTGCCATCGTTGCACCAGCTCGGACTCGGGGTGGATGAATTGCACCGGAAGCCGGGATAAAGCGTCAGCATTCGTGTGGAGTTTTCCGGAGTGGTATGAGATCTCGTAGTGGAAATCGTCTCCCACCATGAGCTGAGCATCCTGGGTGTTTGATTGGTGAAGCCATTGGAGCGACTGATGATCGGTGATGATGGGACCTTAGTGCCAGACAGGTAGGCCCGGAAGTGCTCCAGGGCTCGGACTATCCCAAGGCACTCTCACTTGGTGGCAGCATAAGATTTTCTCGGCTTGGTTGAGAGTTCTGCTGACACACACGATAATGTGCTCCCGTCCTTCTTGTACTTGTGCTAGGATGGCGCCAATTGCAATGAGTGACACGTCCGTGTATAAGCAAAATGGTAGGTTGTAACTGGGGAAGGCAATGATGGGGGCAGTGATAAGTTTGGTCTTCAAAGTGTTGAATGCAGTAACTCTGTCCGTCCATGTGAAAGGCTCGCCCTTTTTAGTTAGGTCATACAGGGGCTTAGCGATGTCGGTGAAGCCCTTTACAAACCTCTGGTAGTAGGAGGTTAGTCCCAGAAAAGCTCGGACTTCTGTTACGTCTTTTGGTAGAGGAAGGTCCGTGATGGCGCAGAGTTTGTCTGGATCGGGGACAATCCCTGCCTGGGAGATGATGTGCCTCAGGAAGGCAACGGAGCATGCCGCCAGGATGCCTTTGGATGGTTTAAGTTTCAACCCAGCTTGCCTGATTCGCTGGAAGACTTGCTTGAGGCAATGGAGGTGGTTGGCCCAGGTCCTGCTAAAAACGATGACGTCATCTAAGTATGCAAGGCAAGTCTCCCACGTGAGGCCACTGAGGACGGACTCCATGAGACATGAGAAAGTGGCAGGGGTGGTACAGAGTCCGAAGGGCAGGACGTTAAACTCGTAATACCTCCCATTGCTGGTTGAGAAGGCAGTTTTTTCTCTGTCGTCGGGGTGGACTGGGACCTGCCAATAACCCGACTGGAGGTCCAAGGTGGAAAACCATGATGCTCCATACAAGGAGTCGAGGGAGTCATCTATATGCGGCGGGGGTGTTGCGTCCTTGGTGGTAATGTTGTTGAGACGTCGATAGGACACACAGAATCTCATTGACCCGTCTTTCTTTTTTACTAGCACGATGGGGGAGGACCATGGGCTGGTGGAGGGTGAGATGACACCGGGATCTAACATTTGCTGGACTTACCAGTCCTCCTCAGCTCTCTGGTGGGGGTTCTTTCACCGAGATGGTTGGCAAATCGGTAGTCCCTCAGTGTGGATCTCGTGGGTCAGGACAGTGGTGTGGCCAATATCAGTTGGTCCTGATGCAAATAAATCCTGAAAGTCCAGGAGCACGTGGCACAGGTTGTCCGCCTGGTAGGGAGAGAGGTGGGGGGGGAAGGATAGGAAGGGGGGCGGGGGCACGAGGGGGTGCGCAGGGCTTGGCCTCCTCCATTTCTCCCACGACTAGCCCATTGGGTAGTGTAAGGGTGGTGGTGGAGAGGTTATTGATGCACACCGTATTGCGATGGGGGGGGGGAGGAAGGTGGGGGGAGGAGGCAGGAGGAAAGGGTTCCGGGGGGTAAAGGGGGGGAGAAAAGAAGGGGGGTTCCTGATGGCCTGTTTAGTTGCAACCAGGCCTCATGATGAGGAGGGATGGTGAGGGTGGAGGCGATGGTAGCGGGGAAGGTGAGGGCGGGAGGGGAGGGGGAAGGAAGAACAAGGGGTCGGGAACCCCAGATAACGAGGGGTGGGGGCTTGGGCTGGGGGGGATGGCGTGCACGTGCAGATGGGCTGGGGGCTGAAGTCTGGAGGTTTGCTAAAGTGAAGTCGACCCCCATGACAGTCGATGCTTGTCCGGAGCTTTTGAAGAAGATCCAGCCCCATGTATCCGTCATACGCACGACAAGAGGAGTAAAAAATAAAGAAGGGGTGTAGTGCAGAGATGTTTTGGTGCGTGTCTGCACATAGGGCCTGAGTTTCCTCGCGAATGGGAAAGGGGCCATCCCCCGCATCCACAAGATGAGCTGAGGTGGGGAAAAGTGGGCTGAGGGTCGAACGGTGATGGGAGTAAAAATGACTGTATAGGCAAGATCTAGCCGGTCCCGTATCAACTAGCAGCCTCACCTTGACCCCATTCAGTCTCATCTTATTGTAGACTGGGGGGAGGTATTTCTGTGAGGTGGCCCCCATCATCATGGGGAGGTGCAAGGGCGGTCCTAAAAATCCAGCTACTGCGGTGTATCATCGTCCTCGGGCTCCTTTACCCCAGGGTCTAAGTGGTTGTATGGGGAGGCGTCACCCTTGATGCCCTCATCCTCTAGAGCCAAGATCTTACGGAGTCCCTGGGTGGTGGATTTCCTCCGAGCAGCTTTAAGTTGTTCTCTGATGTCATGGAGGGGACATTTGTTGCTGAATGCGGTGAACTTCCATGGGTTGGTGGAAATCCAATTGATGTCTCTTGTGTCAGGGCGCTTATGTGAGGGGTGGGCGTTGGGGATGGAGGGTGTTGGTGGAGGGCTTGGCTGGACTGGAGGTGGGCGACAGGTGCGTGGTGGCACTGCTTTTTGTGTGGAGAATTTGCTCACAGCACCAATCTGTTGTGGGGTAGTACAGGCAGCCAGGAGGCAACGTATGAGCTGGATATCTTTATCCAGGTCTCCCGCTGGGTCATGAATTGTGAAGTGCTCCCTGACAGCACTAGGGAGAATCCTGACCAGGGAATTGAAGACATGTTGCTCCCGGGATTACTTGTTGCATCTCGGGTATGCAGCAGTGACAAGTCGCTGGGCCTGGACGAGTGTGTCGTTGAGGTTTCCACCGTAGGTGAGAGAGTCAAGCTGTGCTAGAGCTACGACTCTCCCTTGCCCTTAAACCGCGGGGTTGTCAGAGGCGTGCCGTGCCCATCCCGCAGGGATATTCGCACTCCAACTGACTTTAAAATATTTGCCAAAAATCAGTTATTAGTCCTAGAATATCATAATTAAATATGCATATGTCACATACCTTCAGCTTTCTCCTGAGATGTTTTTTTTTAGCACTCATCAACTACCTAGGACTTGTGGAGACTTCTGATGTTGGGTAACTAAGTCTCCACTTTACACTTCCCGACTTCCTGTAATATGAATGCCGCTGCCAGATATTAACACTAGAAACACTATTCAATGATTTCCAAGTAGTTTGGAATCCATACTCCAAAAAAAAAAAA
>JAGKTI010007627.1:0-27363 GCA_018397915.1 Birgus latro
CACACACACACACATACACACACACACATCGCATATAAACCGTTATCATTAGTAGTTAGCAGTAGTAGTAGTAGTGGTGGTACAAACTATGTGAACAATGAATGCATCACAACCAATATTTCGCAATAGAGAGAGAGAGAGGGGGGGGGGGATTCCCACGTTCCAGTGAGGGTCGGGAGTAAAAAGTACATACAGTGTAATGGACAGACACAAGGCCTTGGCCTTGGACAGACACACAGCTGCTGACCCAAGTGACCTCGACCTCGGATACTAAATATAGACTGACCTGACACCCACGTACAGTACAGTCTGGGGAAGAAGCTGATCATGCCAAGGTGTCTATGGGTACTTAGCTCGTGTCAGTAACCTTCCTCCCTGACGCATCATATCAAAGCGAATCACATTTGTTCAAAGAAATGTACCACGCCTCAACGCAGGAATACTAGCCAGCAGGAAGAAGCTAGAAGAGACCAAATACTCGGCAAACTTTTGTACCTGACTGTCGTAGCTCCATCCCACACTTCTCACCACTCTCCCATCAAACGGTTAGCAAGTTTTAATTTATTTACTTCGTGGATAATAAATTTCACATTTACTATGAAAGCGAGAGAGAGAGAGAGAGAGAGAGAGAGAGAGAGAGAGAGAGAGATTTAAATGCTTGATTGACAAAAATGTCCAGGCTGACAGCGCTGCCATCACACTGTATGTATACTGATTATAAGAATCCATTCAAACTCCACTTAACATATTAACATTCTCTCTCTCTCTCTCTCTCTCTGCTAAAGAAATGACTTCATAAAGAACATGACATAACCAAGGCATCAAAAGTTGCCAGGGCTCGCTATAATTTCATCCATACAATACAGAAAGACAAAATGGGAAAGAATATAGTGTTGATTCCTCTACTGTAAGAAGATAGGTCGTTAATGAGTAGGGACAGAAATATTTAGAAGTCCTTAAGCTCTTGATTGTATACTTTAACATCTTCATCAGGAGATGCGTGGCACGACCCGTCACCATCTGTTGTTTTGCCTACAACAATAAGTTTCAAGTTAAGGCCACCCCTCAAAGGATACGGCGCAGACAACACACACAAATATTTACGCACACTGTACATTTGTTTATTGTTAAAATACAGCAGTTTCACCTTGACTTGGACCCACTAAATGTCCTGCATCTTTAAATTAAATATTTTCCATTATTAAAAAAATAAACAAATAATCCGTGCATTGAAATTATCAGCAAAGAGCACGGCTTGGGTCCTCTGTAACTGTTTCTGTATCAGTGCTGAACATCATCATCACTCCGATCTCCTTTCCCACAGTTCATTATGTGGGCATAATTCATTCACTGCAACATTTCACTGCAGTTTAAAACAAGAAATGCAGATACAGACTATGTGCAATGTCAGATCCAAAGAAATTTAAATACGACTTCTCAATACCATCCCCGCCACGAAGATATGCAATAGAAATGATGTCGAGCAGTCTTCTGCCACAAAGTTCACGCAAAATAAGCTGCAGAAGGACGAAAATCAGAGCCAAGTTAAGGTGAAAGAACTATAGGTGTGATATGACAGCACAGACGGATGCTGCGGAAAGACCAAGAAAGTACGGATACACTGGAGAAGTTATATCTAGGATACAAACTGAACCTGTGCCAACTTCGTGAATAAAACATATCTTCACAATTTCAGCGGGTATAATATGTAAAGGAAAAGGAAGAACGAAGAAAAATGTCTCATGTTACAGAAAGCTTGGTTCCATATACACAAATTTTCTTAATTTTTCAACAGAAGCGAGTTTCATGCATGATGACGTCAGAGCTGCAACAAGTCAGTGCAGGTTGAGTTCATGGTGATACCAAGGTCTACCACGTCAGTAAGAGAGACAGAGACTGCCACCAAAGTTCACCCTTGCACCTTGAGAAAGGCGCACTGCTCACTGGTTGCAGTTAACGACTTCCTTTAAATCCTGGGAAAGAACTGATTTCATGATTCACCCTTCAGCAACTGTTAGACAATTTTAATGACTACAGGGAAACTTTCCGTTGCAAATAAATGAATAAATAAATAATAGTAATATAACGACGGCACTAACTTGGCCAAAAATTATCATCTCTAAATCTCCAGCTAATATGATGCGAGTCACGAAGTAGTGTTGTGGAAAGGATGTTGAGCCGCAGTAGTCTTGTCCTGCCATTGAACTACGTTGAAATAAGGTACACAAGGACGAATATCTGGGTCAGGTTAAGGTGAAAAGTGTGTAGATTATTTTTCGGCACGGGTAAACTTTTCCTGGCTTAAGGTGAACTGCCAGTTATCAGTTTTTACTATTTATCGTACTGGTGTCACTTACCCCGTTACGACGTCTTGGCCTGACCCTAGCCAGGGCAAAGTTTAAATCCCACGCCAAGCGGATATTAATAATGGATTTTTTATTTCTACGAACAATGTCTCCAAAACAGGCATTGCATTGCTACTTATTTTGTTACTTTAGTATTAATTTTGATTGTAATGCCTTTGGTACTGTAAGAGTGGAGCCAATATATGTATTCTGGCCATCTTAAATTCAACTGTCTTAGGAGAGTTTATAAATGCTGTTTCAAAGCTTCCCCTATCTCATCCCTCTTGCCCTAAAGGTTGATTCCAGGCAGGACTCCCTCTGTCCGATCCATTAAGCAAAATGGACCACCACATCTCGGGGCTCAGATTAAAAAAAACAAAAACAACTTAGGACCTTTCTTTTACCGTATTTTTTTTTTTCAGAAGAAAGATACATTTGGGAAGATTTTGCTAGCAATAATAATTATAATTGTTCTCTTATTAAAAGAAGCAGCATTTCTCCATAACTAACTTAGCCCAACATCTAGTAATTTGTGATGCAGTTAACTATAGTCCTTTCACATTAATTTGGCTAGGTGTTCGACCTTCTACAGTTTATTCCACGTACTTCAACGACAGAAAAACGCAGCACTTCAGCGTGGCTAGCATCATATTTTGGTGTTAATCTCTTATTACAACTGTATTCACTACAAAGATGGCAATTTTAGGTCAAAGTGAAGTGAAAAGAATATGAGAAAAATTTTAGGCCAAGTTAAATTTTAAAAGTATAGGAATATAAAATGCAATTACCGTGGATGGATGGAGTGTAGCTACCCATATTGACGGTCGATTGCGTATAGGAACAAGTCTCGGGAGACCTGTAAAGTTGAATAACAACTTGTAGCTTAATCAGTGCAAACAAAATTATCAATACATTTGGAAAAGCTGTTTATTGGCAACAGACAGCATAGTTTTGACTGATTTGGACCAGTTTCAATTATTAAACTCCTTAATCCAGTTCTGTAAGAGACATTACTGTCAAGTATTTAGTAATGATGGTGGTTATTAACGCCGAACTGGGGAAATGCGAGTACACCGTGGAACTGCTGGGCTCAAGGGAATGTGCTCTTCATGTCCAGACTCGGACACACACACACAGTAAGTAAATAAATAAACAAATAAGAAAAATCGATGACGTGACATACTGTACTGATTAATTTTTGCTACCTCCACACGATCTCATTAAACTAAAAAAGGAACTCTCACGGTGCTAATGAAGGCGATAACCCACCCATCCAGTTCAAAGTCTCTTCTAACAAGAATAGTCATATGAAAGTAAAAATAATAGAAGGAATACATGTAATCGAATTCGAGAGCTAAAGGGGTCAAAATCTGGTCGAAACTGTTGCATCTTCTCAATAAACAACTTATGATTGGTGTAATTCTATATGATAGAATCAGAATCTGTAATGAAATTTGAGATCAATTTAGACAAGGGTTGGAGTGATCAAGAGTTAAAATTTAATCATAAAGCCAAAATTAAGTATAAGATTGTTAGTTCTGCCTCCGCCACCACATATTCAGCTGAAAGTTCAGAGCTGGATGTACAGGCCTAGCTGGGCCTCTTCCACAAGATCTACTGTACTGTACTAATTCTTCCATTTGAGCAACTAACGACACTTTGACGTCAAGACGCACTCATTACTGTGCACTCCGATTTCAGCGTCTTCAGTAAATCTACACACGTTATTTAACACAGCTGCAAAGCTAAAACACTGACACTTAATAAAATTATGTAACACTGCGACTTCACCTATTCCAGTATTTTTTTTTTTTTTTAAAGAAAACAAAGAACCTGAGGCTGAGTGCTTCACCATCTTCGGCTGAGTCTGCAACCTTGTCTACTAACAGAAAGCCAAAATATCAAGATCAATTCGAGGTACCTGAACCCACTTAATACACTGCCAAAATAAACTTACGGTAGCTGTTGAGAATAAAGAACGGTTATAAGGAGCCCCGAGTTTCTCTCAGCACCCCGCTCTAAATAAAACTGCGTCTATCGTACGCACCTACGCTGTCTAACCTCAACCAGTGTTACGTAGCGTCATTCTCTGAGTCCCCCCCCTTTCCTCCAACCACTCCCTTCCTCTCCCCTCCATTTTGTCCCTGCCATCCCCCTCCCCTACCCATCCTTCCTCACCCCATAATCTCCACTGCGTCGCCGATTTTGACAGCCGACAGACGGTTTTCCTTCCCTTATCGAATGTTTCACCTGAGTATCTGCACTCCCATTATATTAGCTATATTATAATGTACTAAAAAACACGTGCAGTGGATGGGGAAATTATCTAATTGAGCAGTTATATAAATGTACATATGAGTCACTTCGTCAGCAACACTTGTAGTTGCCACATATCCCTAACCAGCACTTTTTTTTTTTTCTTAAGAGGAAAGCCTGCCATTGTTCTTTTGTTGCGTTCACCTTTCCAGAGGTCAGTTCACAAGAAGAGAAAATTAAAAAAAAAAAAATAATAATAACCAATGACATCTGACCAAGTACGGTGTTCTTCAGTTTAGGAAAGCTTTCTCGTAGTCTATAGAGTAGACTAAGTGAAGCGTTTCAGTCTTCTTAATTACGTAATGTATCGCTTAAACTGAATTTGAAGTCTGACGGCACTACGAATAAAGTAAAATGACGCCACGGTGCTAAAAAAAAAAAGGGGGGGGGGGTTAATGGAGACTCATGCACCTCGAGGGGTCTCCACCAAGCAGAATTAAAGCGTCAGGCAATTAAAAAAAAAAAAAAAAACGCACTGGAGGGGTTAAATGTCAGCTCCTCGTACCTGCTGGGGCAGGACAACCTTAAAAAAAAAGTTGAACCAAGAACAATGAGTGAAACAGGAATGGGTGAGGGAGGAGGGAATGAAAGTGGGTGGGGGTTCAAGTCCTAACTCAAGTTTAGGGATTTTGCCGTTCTCTAAAAATGGCATGTTTGATAAATGCAAGAACTTCTGATTGTGGATTCCACGATTCGAATGACTAGCCGAAAGGTACGGATCATTGTTGCATGGTATATTCATGAGGGGGTCTAGAATTTTGCACACACACACACACACACACACACAGGGGTGCAAAAGAAAGTAAACAACTAAAAGACCTATTGATTCTTTCAAGACTTACATGATGTTATTACAATACTCTATACTTTAACTTGGCCTACAATTATTGTAATCTCTTGAATGCTGAGCTGCAAACACAGATTATTACAAGTATATGGAAGTCACAAAGAAGTATTATGGAATGGATGTAGAACCTTAGGATTCTTTTTAAGCAACTCAGTAACATGAAATAAACTGGATACGAAAAAAAAAAAATCTGGACCAAGTTAAGGTAAAAAGGGTATAACATAACTTCATTAGTCAGACAAAGATAGCATAGCAGGTTCTCTCTCTTAACAGAGAGGGTTACAGGGCATTATATAATGGGCAAGGCAAAGGGACAGGAGCTTTCGCCTCTTCGAACCTTACCTATACTGTACTTGCATCCCACATCACAAAGTATAGTCAGGAGTGATACAGAAAGGTCAATGTTATATCACATTCAGAAGTTTCAGAAATTCATAGATCATTATAATTTTGGGTTTGTCCACATCTTTGGATTATCAGTTTTAATGAGTTGGCCCTTGGTATCCTGTGTGGGATTCTTGAGCATATATATGATCGATTCCCTGTCATAACCACGATCTGTTTTTGTTAAAGGACAAGGAGAGGAGAGCGTCCAGACTTTCCCTGTCTCCTGTTTCTTTCACAAAAAACAAATCCTAGTTACAAGAGGAAAATTATTTAAAGTTGTAGCTGTTTTCTGCAGGAAGATCAAGGAGAGCAGAGTGCAGAATCTTCCTGTGACTCTAGTTCCTCCTGCAAAGGCAAATCTAAGTCACACAATGAATTGATCATAAATTTGTATCATATCAAATTGTTTATAAAGGTTCCAACATGCTTACATGTGTCTGCCTTGCTAACCTAGACTCTCCATGCAGTTCAAATTCTGGCAGCTTCCATATTCAGTTTCTAATCCCTAAGGTCACACTCTATGACCTTATTCCAGGTCTTCTGGTCTGCCTCTCGCAATTGTACCCCTGACGTTCACACTTACTTTCCACCTTCTGCACCACCCAGTTGTCATCTTCTATCCTTTCAACATGCCCAAGCCATCTCACTCTACCCCTCCTCATCACTACACCAGAAGCATCACTACACCAATACATTTCAGTCCCATCCTTCCTCTCAACTCATCCTAGTCCCCCCAGGCCTTACATTCAAGGACACACCACACCTTCAGTTAATAATTGTCATTTTTATACAATTGAGCCAACGAACACATACCTCGCTTGGCTTCCTGAAAAGTACTAAAATGTATCACCTCTTCATTTACAAAATAGATACACAGGGGTTTATTAAAGATGGTTTGTTTTCATCTGAAAAAATCTCTAATCTCTCTTGGTTCATTTGATGCATAGAGGTAGTCTGACTGGAGAGATTAGCTGAGCAGTAACGAAGGAGATTCAATTCCTATTTCACAGCTAATGCTCAGTGAATTTCACTCTACCACAACTTAGTATTCAGGGTGTGAGAGTAGCCCAGTTCTGTCTGGTGGAAGCAAACTGACTATAGATCAGCAGAATTAATAGATTATATTTTTCATGTAATTTTATTCTTAACATATCTTTTCAAAATAAATCATATAAAGCAATGCAACAATGAAATTGTATTTTAACTTAACTACCAGTATTCATCACCAGTAAGTAAATCATGGTCTGATCCATATGGTTACCCCCAAAATGAAGTGCTATCTAAAACCCCGGTTGTTCTTTAACCTGGCAATGATTTAATTGATTCTAAGCTGCCAAAACAGAGACGTTTCACCTAACCAGGGCCTGCTATTGTCAATTTAGGAGGCTTTGAAGGACCTCTTTCTTATCACAATATATCTACATCTATCTACAGTATGTCTTGTAATCATTTACGCATACAATGTTGATATTAAAATGTTAGCAGACTCTCAGCTTACACTTTTTCTCCTTATAAATAACATACAAGAGAACATTAGCTGCATAATGCAATACAGTACTGTATTGTATATAATATATACAGTACTGTTTTGCATTATGCAATATACAGTATTATATCACTAAGGAAGAGGTACGAGAAACCCTGCTAAAGTCACAAAAACATGGCCCTAAGACAAACTTGAGAAAGAACTGACAAAATAACAAAAAAAGTGTGTATATGCTGTATATACTGGATGGGAGGGGCGACACAAGGCTGTACTGTTTGAATATGAGAGCACAGTTATTCCTTAATCTTCGGCTGGCATCGTTAACCCCTTGAATCCAGGTGATGTTCTTCACAGCTTATTCTTCCTGTAACCAGACAATTTTATTCAACTTAAGAAAGGTCCTTTCATACCGATGGAGTTCATTAAGGCAGTCTCTAACCCCTATAGTTCAAAAAGTATCTCCTGAAATGAATAACACACTGTCTGGAGACAGCAAAAATGAAATGTAAATTACATCACCAGACTGAAGGAGTTAAAGGTACGAGTTTTTACCAAAAAAATGTAAATTCCCAACCTTATTATGGCAATAATTGATAAAGCAGTCTTTTCTGTTTTAATTTTGTATTCTGTAAGCTACTTGCATAGTGGCTTAGATTTGTCAATAATACATTAGAAATATTTTGTAGCCATAAACAGGTTAGGAACCAAAATCCTTGGCGGGAAAACACAAATATATGACTACACCCGAAGCTTATGGGGTAATACAGCACAGTGAGTATATAGAAGTCAAGTGTGACTGGGCAGCTTGGCTCAGTACAATAGTCAGAGGTACAGACAGGTCAATATACGAGTATATATCACGATAATACATGCTAGCAGACTGACTATCTGAAATGGTAATATCCTTTTGACGTATACTGTACAGTCTATGGAAATACAACCCCCCAACTCTTGGTATGAGTTCAGAAACAGTCAGTGCAAGTACACACATTACTTTTCCCTACAAAACACTCACTTAAATCTGCTGTGGGTTACAACAGCTTAATAAGTTAATACAGCAGTCATTAACACACATCTGAAAGAGGAGGGATAGTCTGGGGGAGGAGAGATGGTGAGAGAGGGAGAGGGGAAAAAACGGGATTTAGCTATGTAACAGCCTTGATTCTCTGCTTAAGAATTCCCAAATTAAAAAAGCTGTTCCACTGATTACATTACTAGTTTTATGCATACCAATTTCAATACAGAGACTGTAGCCATAGTCTTACAAGATGATGTATACAGTTGATACATTTCATAGTATAGCCAGCTTAAAAATAAATAAAGTAAATAAATAATACAAACATTTAGAAAAAAAAAATTAAATGCTGTTTTGAAATCACAACTTGATGTAAAAGAGAAATGAAAATGCACAATACATTTCATCAACTATTGTATACTGTACAAAGATTGCATGTTTAATGTGAGAAAAACAGACACTACACTATTCTTTTAATAGATGGTAAGTTAACATACCACTGTACTGTAACGATCAGTTCAGCAGTCTTGATTACACTCACATTATAACATGGTATTACTCAAGCTCTCACTAGTGAAAACAAAAGATGAGATCCTTCTTCAACAAAGTAAACAAGTGACATGATAGTTTTAACATACTACTGTACACAATTTGCTGTTACACCACTAAGAGTAAATCATGGTCTTAAGCACAGCCCTCTCTTCCATTTAGCCTAAGCTTCTAATGATGCCTAAGTTTACTCATTAATCATTTAAGTATGCAAAATGAATTTGTACCCCCCATATCTTTCTTCTTTCCTTGTGAGAAGCTTGTGTCAATACAGCACAGTATTGTACAGTATACAGTATATAGCATTTTGGTACAATAAACTACAGTAATAGTGATGTAGAACCATTTCTCTTGGGCTTAGGAAACTCTGTAGCACCTCTTTCCCAGACATAAGTTTTGCATATTACACCTTAATATTCTGCTGTATATCACTTACACAATTTTAGTATCATATACACACAATATGCATAAATAACATACAAAAAAATATTTACCAGTTCATTAACATGACACCTTTTATATTTTACTTGTATTACTGCCAGACTATTTTATTTTGCTGTTGGATGGCCTCTAGTAATTGACAGGGTTAAATGAAAAATTTTCCTTCCCTTCACCATGACAGGTCTTCTCCAAGTTAATTAAAGTAATCTGAATGTAGCAAGAATAAAATAAAAAGACAATATACTATGAAGGTTAACATGCCATGTAGCCTACAGAAATAGGCTGATGGGGAAGAGGTGCTAAGAAGTCTTCTAAGCTGATGAGAATACAGTATAGGCTTGACAGTGTGTTAATATTATCAGGCAATGTTTGTATTATTAGAAGTAGGACATTTTGCCAGAAAGATTTAGTTCATCAAAATACAGTATCTATCTGTAGCAATAATCTTGGAAGAGATGGCCACAAATAAAATACTCCATGTCATCCTGTCCTGTCATCATGCTATCCTGCTTCTAATAATACTGCACTTTACTAATATTGCCTTATAATACTAATGAATGCCAAGTACAGCATGGCAGGAAATAATACAGCATGGTGTGGTGATAAATGCCGCAGTGAGAGAGGGTGTGGAAGCACATACTATCAGGAACACACACATGGCAGCCACAGAACATACTCATAAGGCAACATGATAAAAAAAAAAAAAATTTCTTGTGTGGAAAATTCTGGTGCCATCATGCAATGTTGCTGTTCATAACTGTGTAAAATTATCATGGACTCCTTTCTGTTACATGCAGACTCTTCTTTGTTCCCCAAACATCATTATACCTCATTGTTTTTCATTGCTCTTTAGATATCCATAGTGAGAGGGAAGAAAGAATAATACAGGCAGTCCTCATTGTAAGTCAGGGATGAATTCCAATTATCACAAATCTTTCAATACAGTGGGTACAGTGGGAGAAATGCAAATCAGTTTTACAGGTGACAGTGAAACTTGAATAGACAATTTTTCTGTAATGTACCAGGTACTGACCAGTAACAGTAAGGAGAGTTGTTAAAAGAAGACCCATAATGAAGACTTATTGTATCCACATATTCCCCGTGTATTATAAAAGGAGATGAAGTTGGGCAGGAGTGGATTACTGGAAACACCAATTTCTTTGTATTATCATCTGGATCAGGCAACCCCATCATAGGGATGGATATGGTAAAGGGCAAGCTGGGCTACTGACCAGAATTTTCTATAAATTCATAAGGATAATTCTGAACCAATTTTGTTACTGTTTATACACATTCTGTACAATTCTGTTTGAAATAAAAGATGAGTCTATATAATGTAATAATCTTCATATACCAGGTAATTATAACTTCTGTGACCACAATATCAGAGCAGCTATGAAACAATTTAAAAAGGGAGGAAGGCAATTTATTAAGGCCCACAAGATGATAAATATCCATTCTACAAGAGACAGATAAAAAAACATGTACTTAACTGTTACCTATATCATACCATGATAAAGATATGAGAATAAACTGAGATGTATATATAACAAAATAATTACAGGGAATTTTTTTTTTTTTTTTTTTTTTTTTACACAAGTCTAACTAAAAAATGTTGGTGTTAAGAATCTCTACTGTTTTGATGAAGGCCACTCCATCTCTTATATTTGGCCGACACACTGCCCCTCACTAAATGGTTAGTAGTAGTCTCATATCTCCTATGACACACAAAGAGTTAAGGACGAGGCTGTAACTGGTACTGTCTCATCTGATTCATGTCCTAAAAGAGGTCAGAACTTTGTTTAAGAGCTCCCTCTCACATGCATACAGAGAAAAAATTATATTTAATGTACAATATAGTAATTTCAGTACATTAAAAACAAAGAGATATGTACTGAATATAAGGTACATCACTGTATTAAAAAACTGTAATGTAGTTTCTGGTAGCTAACTATGTCACTGACATTACGGAACTCTTACATTAGGTATAGTACTGCCTATTACAAAACGAACCATGAAGTACACTGCATAACCAAAATGCTGATGGAGCTTCAGGTAAAATCATGTAAGAAAGAAGTGTATAGCACTTAGAGCTAAAAATTTGTACATTATTATTCAGTGATATACTTTCGTCACCACACAGTTACAACATAAATTTACCTAACTTATTCTTCCTACAAGACTGATATCTGCACCGTGCAAATAATCTAGGCATTACAGAGTATATTCCCTATACAAACACTGCTGAGAAGCTTATAATAAACTGTACTGCTTTTTTGTGTCCTGGAATGAGAGATCAAATTTTCCTTGACAAACAATAACTAAAACATCTGCACTAATTGTTCATGCATGACAAGCAACTGCCAACCATCTAAAGCCCATTTCCATTTACCCTTCCAAATTATTTTATTCAGCTCGGGATACTTTTCAATCAGGAGGAGATAGATATAGCCTTAATAATTCTCATGTATATTACAGATCTTTTGTAAGGAATAAAATTGCTTAGAAGTGGACAGAACAAGTGAACAGAATGTCATCAGACTGAAGGGGTTAAGGATTCCACTCTGCTTACCACCAACTGAAGGAAGCACCCTTTTTTTTTGTTTAGTTACCCCCTTTAATATACTGTAATGCCTTTTTTCTTTTTTTTTTCTTTTTGCTATTACCTGATATTTTATGAGTACAGTATTAGTGAAGGGGTTTGTAAAGCTAATTCACTCCTTAAGAATTCTTTAAAAATCATCATTATAACATGGTTAAAAGGCTTTTTTCCCTTCCTCTTTGTTTGGAATGATAATTTACCAGGACTGTACTGTACAGATAAAGTCCAAATGGAAAATCTTAATGCTACTGCAGCTTGTGGTCTAGTGGATTAAGGTGCTCCAACTAGATGTGATCCATAAGCATTTACATCTGAGGGATGGCTGGGGTTTACTACTCACATAATGCCACTCAGGGCCAGGCAACAGGCCTCTCTTGCCTTAAATGTCTGGATTATGTAGCCTATCTCCTGACCTCCACACTCCTAATGGAGTAATCAAGGATTGGATGACAGACAGAGAGACAGCAAATGCTTGTCATAACATGGACAATTCCTGCAGGTGTAGAAAACAGTAAGCTGAAAAGGATTTTCACTCATGGTCAGCTTCACAGCTTCTTCACAATACAAATTGGATTCAAGGACAGAATTACAAACAAATTTTGAGGTGAAACATTAAAAGTTCTTGCAACCTGGTGTCAAATTTTCCTAAAGTCAGATAAATTATTCCTGCAGGTGTAAAGCAGCTACAGTACTTGGATTCTAAGCTATTAATTCATAAAATGTAAAACCAAACATGATATGATGACTAGTTAGTTTTGAGGACAGGTATTGTTAGTGATATGCATTATGATATTGCAAAATCTGACATCTTGACATATTCAAAAATGAAACTTTATTGATAATAAGGACTTCAGTATGCCTAGATTGAAGCTGAATGTTGGTTAATACATACAGTACTTTAAAATCTATCACATCACAAACTACTACTGTGAGTGTATAATTATGCAGTACTCAGTAAAGGGATCATTATACAAGTTCATAACCTGTACATACCTATGTAGTACCAGTATGCTAGCACATTAATGACAAAGTAAAAAAAAAAAGTCATATGAATAATCTACATCTATTCTGCATCATCACAGATATCATTAACAATAAAATAGGGTATTCCCTCATGTCAAGTCAAATTACCAAAACAGTTGACTCTATAAATACAGTATACTACAGTCAAATTTTCTAATTATTTACAATAATATTTATGAATGCTACGCAGTGACAACATGAGAATGAAAACCAATATCAGCAAGACTAAAAAAATGGGCCATGATATACTGTATTTTTGCTCCTAACACTTCCATTATAGCCCATTCCACATTAGAATTACAACTCACATCCTTCCATACCTGCCTCCTTGACTCTAACTTCCTCACATATTATACAGTATCTCTTTCACCTTTCCTTTGGGCCAGGTTCTTTTTCTTTTGCAACTTACATCATATAATTCAGTGGCAGAAAAAGAGTGCTGTGGCTCTACATCCCTTCCATAGTGATTCTTCATGACTAGCATAATGCTTTAGTGTTAATTTAGTCTTACAACTCAGCAATGAAGATGGAGTGATGGAATTTTTAAGCAATGGATTATAGTTACTAGTGATGGAGTGGAGTGGAAGGTATGCATAAGTCCTGGCCTAATGTATTTCTAATTTGGACTTGACTGTAACTGAGAGAAGCAGCAGCAGCACAAAAAATAAAGCATGTACTGTATGTGCTTCAATAATGTAAAATGGTCTCTGAAACTTTCAGTGACTTGTTTATAAGAAATATCTGACCAGATTGCACATGAAGAACATCTGATATAAATATATCTACATCAAGTTTAGCAGATACAGTATCATTATGAAAGTCCCTTCTGTAAATAAATAAATAAATAAAAATAAATACTATACAGTTTTTACTCCAATTTGGCCCAGATTTTCATCCTTTTTCAACTTACAGTATTTCACATAGCTCTGTGGAAGTAAAACACAATGCTACTGCTCTAAATACTTTCCATAGCATTTATTTATGACTAGCATCATAATCAAGTGTCACTATGTTTTTACAGCTCAGCAGTGAAGATGGAGAGATGGGAATTTTAGGCCAAGTTAAAGTAACAAGAGTATAATGTCATCCCTTTGCTATATCTCCAAAACAAGAGCAAGACACAAGGGATTTCTCTGTCGACTCTACCTCTGATGATACAGACAATTTATGAGCCTTCTGAGATTTCAATAACTGGCATACCTGATGCAAGGCAGGATTAATGATGATTCTGAATTTATGTATGATCTGAGAAAATGAAGAGTAAATGGAACTGTGACCCAATTTTGTGGAGCACTCTGATGCAAGTTCTCCTTCTCCTTTGGTATTCTTTTTTACTGTTACTGAATCTTACCCACCTGATTTACAATATTGAGAATAAGGTTCAGATGATGATGATATGAGTATAGTATGGTTTCTATGTTCCAGCGACTTCATCATATTTATCTTAGTAACACAATTAGCGATTAAACAAAGTGAGTTCACAATTTATATATACATATTAATACATGACAATAAGCAACATAACACTAAGGATGATAAATAATTATACATTTATACATATATACATTACAAAAAAGTTGTTAAATAAAAATGTAGATTAACTATGAGGTAAGTAAAGAACAGAAATATGCATCTGACTGTTCATTACACAGTACAGGTTGTCTTGATTCGAAGTCAGGGATGTGTTTAAACATCACAAGTTTTTCCAAGCAACTGGTGCAGGCAGTCCATGTTAAATGTCAAGTACAGTATGTTTTTAAAATTACTGCACATGACTGGTACTAAAATTAGGTAAATTAGGAGAAATGTAAGATGTAGCAAGGGAATTTAATACCCAGTTTTTCAGTAATATGAAGTATGGTGGACAAAACAGCAAAAATGAATATTTAAAAAAAAGTCACTTATACCGACTTACAGTGCTATAAACTGATGGCAACGTGAAAACCAGCTTTGTTTTACTGGTGGCAGTGGAAATGTAAAATCAATTTTTCCTCTAAATTACAGAGGACTTAACAGAAAAAGAACATGTAAAATATTGAATTTTTTCATTATAAGAAGGGCTTACTACACCAAATTATTTATGGATCAAGGAATGAAAATTGCCCAAATTAAGTAGATGATAATGGTGACCATCATCATCATCACCAAAGACCCATGAAATGATTAAACTGACCGAAGACATGCCTTAATTTGATGGGGAAACAAAGCCAGTGGCAAAAATGTAAATATTTAAAACTTCTTGCTTACAAAAAAAGGCAACAAGATTCCTTTCCATAATGATTATTTTGATTTGGATTATACGAAACTATGTTTGTTGGTATTTGGTGATAACCTTTTCCTTATACCAATCCCATTTTAAGTGGGACACAGAGTGGTACTGATGATGATGATGATGATGACGACGACGACAATAAAAATTAGTGCCATCTTAATCGTGAGCTAAACTTAATAATTATCGTAAGGAACATTATGTCAATAGCTCTGAACTCAATACCAATAGCACAGGTGTAGAGAATACATTATTGTCTTCATATTTCCTTCAGTCTATAACTGTAAACATTCTGATTCTCCATCTTTAAGTCTATAATGAATGATCTGCGAGTGCTGGAGAGGGATGCCTTCATGTGGTGGCACCAATGTAACCACGTGACTCCACTCTCTGGTTATTTAAATGTCCCTCGACTGCCCCATTATCTCTCAAAAGGAGGATGGTGGACTGTGGGAGGAAAGTATCTTCAGCCTTTACTCCACTGGGCTCACGTCCAGATGAGCCTGGAGCCACAACAAGTCCATAAGTAGAAGAGCATTAATATACAGTAAGATAAAGTATTATATTATTAGGAAGATAAAACCAATAATTCCAAAATTGTATATCAAAAGACGTATTTCGCCTGAGAAAACCTTTTCCATGTACAGATCACAAACTTTCTGTTTTTGAAGTGATCACATTCTCTATCATCCCATTATTCTGTACTGTTCTTATTCAGTATTACATTCAGAAGTATTCTTCACTGGCCCCTTGCTACTGTTGCCATATCTTTCTTTAAGTTTACTCCCAGACATTCAAATACAGTAAGTAGTCTCTATATCAGGGTTATTTTATAATATATCACAACTTTTTCATCAACTAGTACTGTAAAGTGGTGGAAAACTGGTAAAGCACCTTTATAGGTAGCAATGGAATTTTAGTGAGCAATCTTTTTGGCATTTACTGTATACTTGAAGGTAAAAAAGGGACATAAAAAGAAGGCACCATATAACAAGGAATTACAGTACTATACTCTATTTTCATCTCATAGCAGTCCTTCTGCACATAATATAATCTCATCTTTTTTTTCTAATATCCTTCAAAGAACTTGGTTTTCTCAGTCCTCATTTCTGCACGAAGTCTGGTTTGAATCAAAAGAAAAATTTAATTTTCATTATTGATAGATGAAGTGGTAATGTATCAAGTAAGCTTTCTTATATAGGTAGTTTCTTATGTACAATAATTACAGTTATTGTCACTACAGTATTTCTCTCTCTCTCTCTTTCTCACACACACACACACACATTCAATGCCAAAAAAGTGTAAAATATTGGAAATGGGTAAAAGTACCAAGAGGCCTTCACTGTATTATTTGATGGGTAATGAACTGATTACAAAAGCGAGAGAAGAGAAAGATCTGGGAGTGCTGGTCCAGGATAGTTTGTCACCTGTAAAACATATTAACAAGAGAGTTAGAGAGACGTATAAACTCTTGACTAACATAAGGGTAGCATTTCATTACATGGATGAGGAGATGATGAAAAAATTGATAGTGGCCATGATCTGCCCCAGGTTAGAATATGGAACAGTAGTGTGGTCCCCACACAAAAAGAAAGATATAAACAAGATTGAGAGAATACAAAGAACAGCAACCAAGATCGTCCCCAGTCTGACAGATCTGTCATACAGAGAGAGGCTGGAAAGGATGGATTTGCCTTCCTTACAGGAAAGGACAGAGAGGGGCGACATGATTGCAGTGTTCAGGACCATGATGGGAGTAGATAAAATTGACAGAGAAGATCTGTTTGTATGGGATAAGAGAGTAACAAGAGGACACGGAATGAAACTGAAGAAACCATGCTGCTTGAAGGATATCAAGAAATATAGTTTTCCTTATAGATGTATAGACCTGTGGAATAATATGGACAAAGAGATGGTCCAGTCTAAAAACTTAACGAGTTTAAAGCAAAATTTGACTTACTGACTACATTGCGTAGTTGACCCTCGTGCGGTGTGGTACGGTGAGGATCTGTCCCTTCTCCCCTTTAGGGCTAAGATGCGAATGAATGTGTATGAGTGGATGAGTTAATTGGTAGTGTGTTCACCTGTCTCGGCTACCTCCCTTTTCTTGGGGGAAGCAGCCTAGGTATACAGACAGATAGATAGAGAAACAGAGACGGGACCCACGAACGTAGCTCATTTTCTGTATCCAGTATCACAATTAGGTAAATACAATTAGGTAAAATTAGGTAAATACACACACACACACACACACACACACACACACACACACACACACACAATACCATACCTGTACTTATCTTTCTTAACTCCTAAATGATGGCTGGGACAATTTAGGAGTTGAGCATAAATACCACTACACAATTTGCTTGAATACATCCAATACATTAAGCAAGGAATGTTTCTATGTGGCCCAGTTTCTCAACACTATTCCTTCATTAGGTAACCTGACAGGAAGTTACAAAGAAAAATTATGAGTACACAAAATCACCTGAACCATTCCTAAAAATGTGAGTACAAATGCCACTGCTGAACCCTGGGTCACTTTATACATTCAAGTTAACCACAGCATCACAACATAGTACCACCATGCAACATGCATAAAAACAGAAAAGAACAATCAACTAAGAAACATAAAAAGTACAAGAGGCTGAAGCATCACTGGCAAATACAGTATATCAATTTCCTTACTCATAACTCACTGCAAAGATGAAACATATTTCACAACTGAAACAGTACCTGCTTTTAGATGCCCTTATGGCAGCATTATGGTAAGGACTTATGACAGCCTAAATGCAAGAACGTGGAGAAATGTTGTCCACTTCATAGAACAGTACATATCAACCCTCAAACCATAACAGATAACCCAATTTTTTCCTGAACTGTTTTTTTTGTTTGCAGCTTGTTTTTATATTCCAGCTTCACACACCAACTGCCACCAAATCTATTAGGATATGATATGTTGCTACAGCATCTCAATACACAACAGTATTATGAATGCTTCATGATATACTGTATTTTGAAGAAGAAACTAATGAATTAACAAATGTACATCCCATGTCACTAGACACTCTGCTGATACAGATCTTCAAGATTTATTATTCCCTTTTATTACTTATTCTTCTCACTGCCATCCACCCCTTTGAAAATGGGAAAGTGGGTTAAGATGTTGATGATAATGGTAAAAAATATATATTTTGTTAAACTATACTGTATATTCCATCCATTTCTTCTTACCCATATACTGTACTGTACATCCTCATTTTACCAGGGGAGCCAGGAAGTGGCCTATTTGGCTTCCCCTGTGAGGTGTCTATCAGTATATAATTCATGTTATCTCTAGTTTATTACATACGACATCACTCTTTAACATAAATGTTCAATGACAGAGGTACCTTTGTAATGAAAAATATGATGGTTCCTTAAAAAGGAGCCAGAGAGTGTGAGAGTTGATGATAATACTGGAATGTAGTGCAGAGATGAGAGTGAAGATGATGCAAGGTTGTCACTAGGTAGAATTTATAAAAAAATAAACCAAGGTTTCGTATATGAGTATACTTATGTATACTGGTGCTGGCCATATATAATATTATTGTAATAAAATGCCAACTTAAAGGTAGGCCCTACGGTAACCTTTCAAACAACACAGTTCAAGTGTTATTTCACTTACTAGGTCTTATTTAACATCATATGAACTTCACAATAACATTATGATGATGAATATCTACCAGTAATTCTGTTGCCACTATCATTTCATGAGGGTGGGAAAAGCAAGGAATGCCTGACATTGCTAAATGTTTGTACAGTACTGTACATACAGTAGAGCATGCCTACCATATATTTTTGTTGTGGAAACAAAGAAAATTCCTCCCATTTCCTTATTCACAGACAATGTACTCAGGATGAGGTTAATTCTGCCTTGACTAGAATATTAAAGAGTTTGTAATATCAGTGTGCTATGCAGCCACCACAAAGAAAGCACTTTACTACATTTCAATAGATTTCAAATTTTCCACTGAAATTTAGGTCAATCTTATTACTTACATCATGTAATAAATAAACACTTTGCCTCAACTACTTAAAAAAGATTACAGCAAATGCCAAGTTGTCTCCTGGTAGAGCACTCGGGTCAGAGTGGGCTGTGGCTTACATGCTGTGGTTTGAGTCTCAGAGGTGACCGGAGGGTTTTCTATCACATAAAATGCCATCAGAAGCATAGCCTCCTACCCTTATATGATCAAGACTACAGCAACCTAGCCTATGCTCCAAAGGGGACCAGACGGGACTGGCAGTTACCATTTTACAAAAGATTATCCCTGGTTTCCTTTAGCTTAAGGGAGACGAGAGAGCCGATTAAGAGGACAGCGGCCGTGGTAAGCATGGGGATGGCTCGGCTGGAGTAGATGAACTGGCCAAAACAGAGGGAGCCCAACACCCCAGCGATGCGTGATGCTGCACTCAGGAACCCGTATGCAGTGGTTCTGAGGAGGAGGAAGAGAAGACAATAAGTACACAATCGTATCCTCATCAGCTCAGAAAGCTTTCTAATACTTTCCTCTTAACAATGTACTCTACCAATTCTTTATTATTATTTTCTTGTATGTTATTTATATCACTGTTAAACTGACAGTCTGTGGATGTAAGCTATGAAAAAATGCTAACTGGGGAGAGACACATTTTCAAATGTTAAGGAAGCCTCCTTTACCGTCAAAAAATACTTCCCTAAGCCCTGTTGGTTGAGAGGTTTGAGCACACCAGCCAGAGTGACATTCTAAAAATGTTCACAGGCTCAATCCCTGAGGTAAGTGGAAGTTTATTAATCATGTACTGCCATCAATAGAAGATTGGTCAACTATCCTTAAATGTGGTGAACAATGGTAGATTAGCCTTGGGCTTTTATACTGTTCCTTGGAAAGGGTAATATGGGATTGGGTTAAGAGTGACAGTGCTAAATCTTTCGGGCTCCTGTGCTTACCCTGGGATGAATAATATCAATTGGAATTAGCTTAAACAGAATAAGTACTGCACTGTATATGAGCTGTCATGAACTTAAGAGGATGAAAACAAAGCATACAAACCAAATGTGTAGAATTTACTAATAGACTTGTGGTTGGTGGGGGCACTCACCATCCACTCACTCAATGTAGTGCTACTCTCAGGTTTCTGTTCTTTCCTCTCCTCCATCCTTCTTTCCTTCAATCCTCTTCTGTCTTTCTTTCCTTCATTCTTTCCTCATCCTTCTACCTATGGGTGACTTTACACTCCCTCTTCTGTATTTCTTTCCTTCATTCTTTCCTCTTCCTTCTGCCTGTGGGCGACTCTACACTGAGTGACAAGCCAAATAGTTTCCTGTACACTAGGAAACCATTTATTATGCAGGGTGGTAACCATATAACCAAATTTTGGCGCCTGGTGGTTTAGTGGGTAATTACAGCGCTACAATCAGATTGAGCTGGTGAAGGTTTATATTCAAGGGGTGGCTGGGGTTTATTGCTCATGTAATGCGACTCAAGGATGAGTGAGGCTTGTCACTCTCATCTTAAATGTCAGGACCAACTCGCCTAGCCGCAGGCTCCTACGTTCCTCATGGGGCAATGTAGGGCTGGATGATGGATGGATGGATACTAAGAGACTGATATTGCATGATTCCTATATTACCTTCAATGCTACTAATATTCCTTTCTCTAAAAGTACTGAAATTCTCGGTGTTTCACTTAACAATGTCCTCAGCTGAACCTCTCATCTCATGTTAGATCACTTGCTAAAACCGTTTTTAGCAAGAAACTTGGATTATTGAGGAGAGTCCATAACTTCTTCAATGATGAGCAGTTAGCTACAATTTACAAGAGTCATGTGCAGTCTCAGCTGGAATACTGCTCACCTTTATGGAATGAATGTGGAGAGGCTGCAATAAAACAACTACATAAAATTCAGAACAAAGCTGTTAGAATTATTAATAACGCTACTATTACAAATAAACTACCTCCTTTACAAGTAAGAAGGAATGCAGCCCCCCTTGCATTATTTTATCGATACTTTTATGGCAAATGTTCAGATGAAGTTGCATCCATTGTGCCACCTCTCCATGCCTTCTCCTGCACTACACTGGCATCTGGTAGCACTCATGATTGGACTGTCACACTGCAATATTGCAGAACTTCTGCCTATCAGAATTCTTTTATTCACCAAACTGCATCTCTTTGGAACTTGCTTCTCCAGAGTAGTTTCCCCCCAAATTTCAACCTACAGCTGTTCAAGTCCAACTGTTACAGATTTGTAATGAAAGGAGGACACCTTTAATCTGGTGTATGGATTTTTTTTTTATTCATTTGTTTTTTCTCCCTCTGTTCTGTTATTTGAAAAAAAATGGATAAATAAAAATTCTGTTCTTACCTGATGTGAGTAGGGAAAGCTTCAGTTGATGCTATGTCCAAAGCATTCCAGCCTGATATAAAGATGAAGTTAAATACTGCCTCGAAGACAATAACACCAATTTTACTACTCAGGAACCAGATAAAGAAGGCAGACACAGATGATAACGCCATAGAAATACCTGAAATGCAGAAGCATAGGAAGTAACAGCTAGTTCTTTGCTCTCAGCTGGACAAGGTTAATTGAGCCTAGCCTTGAGTCTGAACTTTTCAAAGGTGGTACAACTTGACTGCCTGTTACCATTTTTAAATAGTTACGTGTCTTACACAAAAGCAAAGATTGTCACATTCCATAGTTTGAGGTCATACCCCATAGTATGAGGTCACATCCCATAGTTTGAGGTCATATCCCAGAGACTGAGGTCACATCTCAATCTCTATTACAGAATCTGGCAAAGGAGATAAACTTTTCCACATGCAGCTCTATTCCCTTATTTTTCCATCTCCCTCTCTCTCTCTCTCTAGCTCTCTCTCTCTTTCTCCCTGTCTCCCCCTTCATTGTTATTTCATTTTAATTATGATGTCCCTATCTGCCTTCATTTGAAACTTCTGTCTTTCATGCACTCCCCAGGTCTGGTTCCTCTAAGTCAGAGATGGCAACAACATATATCATAAGACTGATATTTTTACTTCTTTCCCCTAGCCTTTACCACCATTTTCAGAGCCCCTATCACTCTACTTCCCTACTAGGCCATCTAACTTAAATTAAGAGAACAGTTAATGTTGGAGACTCACTCATAATTCTGACTCTGCCCAGTTTATCCATGAGGAGTGATGTGACGAGGGTGCCAGGGATCATGGTAAGCTGTCCAATAAGATTCTCCTGGAAAACTTCCTTATAGTGGATGTTGTAGTCAAAGTCAAGGGTGCAGCCGGGTGCACTTGACCGGTTCATATTGTCGTGCATCTCACAGTTTATGAAGCGGTAGTCATATATGTCTGTGTCGATGAATTTGTTGTGTGCTAAGTAGGAGTTCCTGTAACAAAACATACATTGTCTGATATACAGCATTTATCTGAAATTAAGTTGAAATACTATAGTACTGTAATTATTGCACAATCAAAATAACCTGCAGTACAGTACAGAACTGCATTAATCTGACATTTTTTTACTTGAAATACTGAGCTAATTACTGTATTACATTATAACTGAAACTAAATGGAGAGGTGAGAGTGTGAGAGAATGGGAATATGGATGGGGTATATGCGCGGGAGTGGGTGAGAATGAGAGGGCGAAAGAGGGAGTATGTATTGTTGTGAGCAACAGGTGGAAGGAGAATGTAAGAGAGTATGGATCAGTTGGGTCAAGGATTGTGTGGGTAAGAGTGAAAGCTGGACTACAAATGTGGGCAATTGTGTGCGTGTATGCGCCAACGCAAGATCGTGTAAGTAGAGTGAGAGAAGAGTTTTGGACAAATGTGGAAGCCTGCTTGGAAAAGTTTGAAAGGAATGAGAGAGTGTTTCTGATTGGAGATATGAATGGAAAAGTAGGGAATGAGAAGGTGGATGGAGTGGTTGGTGAGTGGGGTGTGCCTGCAGAGATGGATGAGAATGGCAGTGCTTTAGTGGACATTTGTGCTGGGAGGGGGTTGGTGGTAGCTAATACCCTCTTCAGGCACAAAATGATCCATAGGTACACATGGCGAGTGGTGAGAAGAGAGGACGGTGGAATGAATGAATGGAAGGCAATGATTGACTATGTGTGTGTGGATGAAAGGATGAGAAGATGTGTAATGGATGCAAGGGTATAAAAAGGTTGGGGGAGTGGACTTTCTGACCACTACTTGGTGGTGGCCAGAATCAGAGTCCAAACAAGATGGAGGAAGAGAAGAGGGGAAGGACAGGAGGAAGTATTTGTTACAAGGAGAGTAGAAAAGTTACAAGAGGATGGAATAAAGGCTGAATATAAAAGGGAAGTGGAGGAGCGATTGGGTAAATATAGATTGGAGCAGATGGGGGACATGGAAGGTGTGTGCAAGGTATTCACAGAAGAAATCTGTGCAGCATGTGAGGCGGTGTGTGGGGTGAAGAGAAGACGAAAGGGGGTTCAGGGAACAGCATGGTGGACTGAAGAGGTGAGAGAGGCTGTGGCACAAAAGAAGAAAGCATATAATGAGTGGATGAGGAACAGGGGCGACGAAGAAGCTGAGAGACGGACGAGAGAGTTATATGTAGTGAGGAGGATAGAGGTGAAAAGATTAGTAAGAGAGAGTAAGAAGAAAGTGGATGAGGAATTTGGAAGGAATTTGAGTGTAAAGTGAAGGGAATGTAAGAAAATGTTCTGGAAGGAGGTAAAGAGAGCTAGACAGGGTGCCAGAGAAGTCAGTGGAGGTGTGAAAGATAAAAATGGTAGATTACTAGTGGAGAAGGGAGAAAAAGTAAACAGATGGAGAGAACACTTTAATGAACTGTTGAACATAGAGAATGAAAGTAATGCAAGTATAAGTGGCTGGGGAATGTCAGGGAGAAGGAGGGTTGTGAGAAGAGAGGAAGAAATCACCAGAATGGAAGTTGTGGAAGCAATGAAGAAAGTTAAAATGGGGAAAGCCCCAGGAATTGATGGAGTGTGTGGTGAAATGCTGATGCATGGGGGAGAGATAGTAATAGAATGGATGTGGAAGGTGTGCAGATTGGCTTGGGAGGAGGGTAGAGTCCCGGAGGATTGGAAGTCAGGTATAATTATTCCTCTGTACAAAGGAAAAGGGGAAAAAGCAGTGTGTGGTAATCATAGAGGCATTTGCCTTCTCAGTGTAATAGGAAAAGTATATGGTAGGATACTTATTGACAGTTAGGGAAATTACCGAGGAGTTAGTTGGAGAAGAACAAGGAGGTTTTAGGAAGGGAAGAGGTTGTGTAGACCAGATATTCATTCTTAGATCCTTAGTGGAAAAGTTTCTAGAGAAGGGAAAGAAGTTGTATGCAGCCTTTATGGATCTGGAGAAAGCATATGACAAGGTGGATAGACAAGGTTTGTGGAAGGTATTAAAAATATATGGAGTGGATGGGAAGTTGTTGAAGGCAGTGAAGAGTATGTATGAGGGTGCTAAGGCTGCAGTGCGTGTGGATGGCAAACTGAGTGAATCTTTCCATTTGAAGGTTGGATTGAAACAAGGATGTGTAATGTCTCCATGGTTGTTCAATCTGTATATGGATGGGGTTATAAAAGAGATACAAGGTCGGGCAGTGGATGTTGGAGCAGCCCTAGTGAGAGAGGGCAGTGTTTGGAAACTCCCTGTACTGTTGTTTGCAGGTGATACTGTGTTGTTGAGCGAAGATGAAGGGGAGCTGCAAGGCTTGGTAGATGAGTTTGGGAAAGTGTGTAAGAAACGGAATCTAAAGGTGAATGTAGGGAAGAGTAAAGTGATGGTCTTCGAGAGAAGTGAAGCCAGTGAATGTACAGTGAGATTGGATAGGAAGGATATGGAGAATGTGAGTGAATTTAAGTACTTGGGCAGTGTGATGAGTAAGGATGGATGTCTGGAGGGTGAAGTGCTCGAAAGGGTGCAGCAGGGAAGGAAGGTTGCTGGTTTGTTGAAAGCAGTGATAAGAAACAGGGAAGTGAGCATGGAAGTGAAAAAGTTGTTACATGACAGTACTGTGATACCAACTCTGACATATGGAAGTGAAGCTTTGGACCCTGTTGGAAGAACAGAAGTCAAGAGTGAGAGCAGTGGAAATGAGTTATTTGAAAGGAGCATGTGGAGTCACATGGAGAGACAGACTAACAAATGAGGAAGTGGAGGAGCATTGTGGTGTGGTTGAGGATGTGATGGGAAGCGTTAGGAGAAGCACGTTAAGGTGGTTTGGGCATGTGGAGAGGATGGAGAGTGAAAGACTGATGAGGAGAGTGTATGTGAGTGAGGTGGAGGGGGCGAGAGGGAGGGAGAGGCCAAGGATGAGATCGAGGGATGGAGTGGAGAGGTATATGAGAGAGGGGAGGTGTGAGTTGGGAGCGTGGTAGTGAAATGGCAGGGGACAGAGTGACATGGAGGCGATTTGTTTGTGGCCACCCCGTGCGGGATTAAGGCGTCTGGCAATAGATAGATAGATAAACATTATCAAAGCAGCTCACAGTACAGTATCTATTAGGTCTTACCCTAACTAGAAATACTGATATAGCCTGTATTTACTGAGAATGCAAAACACCATGAATTTCTGGTGACCTGTGTTAAGTATGGTTTCACTGGTTCATGATACTGCATTTCATTAAAAATTTTGGAATTAAGGAAATTCAGCAAAGCATTGCTAGGATGAATATAGCTTGCTCATCACTGAGGGACTCAAGTGAGATTAGAATAATTAAGCATCTTAAACTCACAGCAATGAACATAAAAAAAATATTCAGGTCTCAGTCACCATAACCCTTACACAATTTCCAAGTTCATACATAGTAAAGAAATTAAAGGCCCTCTGATCTCTAAGGGGACCTGAATTAGATGAGAAAGCATCCACAGGTAATTTACCACTTCTGTCACAAGACTTAAAGGGTGATACACCTCTATTCAAATACAAAAGAGAGTAGGGTTGTCTATTTTCCATTTCCTTATAAAATATGCAGGGAATCATCATCATCATCATCCCACTTTAACTCTTATCTAAGTCATGGGATGAGGTGCTATACAGGGTGTCCCTAAATTAACCATCTATTTTGGTGAAACAGGGTGATTTTTTAACAAATGTTATATAGGCATTATCGTACACATAATTTCATACTAAATGTATGTTTCTGTATATTTAAATTGTTTAAAACCCATGTTTTGTGATTTTAATATTTCCAGGCTTTTCTTTATCTTTTCAGACCCATTTTTTGCTAATGAATGTTCAGGAAAGAGTTTAAATACTTACATGCATGATAAAAGGCATGAAGTGTAATAAAATCAGAGAAAAGTTTGAGAGAAAGTTTCATAAAACAGGTCCGTAATGCCACACAAGTTCAGGAGTATCTCAACAACCACTTTCCTGGTCACTGGATGGGCCGTGGAGGACCTCAACCATGGGCTGCACATTCATCTGATTTAATGCCCTTAGACTTTTTTGCTTGACATTTCATTAAATCTGTGGTGTGCTGTATAAGAACTAGAGATCTAGCTCATCTTCATAATTGTATTAATGAAGCGGTTAAAAAAAATCACACCTGAAATGCTTGAAAGCATCTTCCGCGAAACATATGACCGCTCTGAGATCTCTAGACTTTCATGGTTGTCACACAGAATCTAATAATTAAACATGAACCCCAATTCTTTCATGCATTTATTTGTGTCAATCCATCTCATCCAATCCTACGTTGCCCCATGAGGAGCATTTAAGATGAAAGTGACCAGCCTCATTCATCCCTGAGTGGCATTATGTGAGCAATAAACCCCAACCATCCCTTGGATATAAACCTTAACCGGCTCAATCTGATTGGAGCGCCGTAATTACCCACTAAACCACCAGGCGCCAAAATTTGGTTATATGGTTACCACCCAGTGTAGTAAATGGTATCCTGGTGTACGGGAAGCCATCTGGTTTGTCACTCAGTGTAGAGTCACCCCACAGGCAGAACGAAGAGGAAAGAATGAAGGGAATAAAGGCAGAAGAGGGAGTGTAAAGTCATCCATAGGCATTCTTTCATGCATTTATTTTGTGTCAAAAAATATATATATATATATA
>JAGKTI010007628.1:0-11306 GCA_018397915.1 Birgus latro
CTCTCTCTCTCTCTCTCTCTCTCTCTCTCTCTCTCTCTCTCTCTCTCGCTCTCTCTCTCTCTCTCTCTCTCTCTCTCTCTCTCTCTCTCAAGTGTTATCACAAAATCATGTCAGTGAAAGACGGCTTTAATAACAAACTTTGAGGAACTAGTAATGAGGCGGTATAAATTCAAACTTGTGGTAATTGCGCTGGGAATCACGCCCTCCTCCCCCTTTGTTCAAACTGCTGGATTCGGCTTTGGAATTACACTGTTGAAGCTGAACAGCGTAGATGAACATGGAGCGATTAGAGATTGAGAAATTATGAGAGTGTAAGAGATTGATGCGATAGGAAGGAAAAAAAAGAGGGGAACCAAGAAGAAGGTGATGAAGTTTATCTATAAAGAGGAGCGTCACAGGCCTATGAAGTCTTTGAGAGTGAGCTGCTTGGAAGGAGGTGGAGAGAGAGACTAAGATGAAAGTGAAGAAGGTTTGAAGTGAATGGAATGTTAGTGACTGAGATGGCTGGAATTAGAAATAGAGGAAGCTATAGAACAGCTTTTAAGGGTAAGAGGAAGACTGTGTTGAGTGAGGGGAGCCTGACAGAGTGGGAGATGTTTATGAAATTAAGACAGGAGGAAGAAGTAAAGAGGGGAAAAGTCTAGAACAGTCTGGGGAAGCAAAGAAGAGAGCTATCTGGGGCGAATGGAACACGACAGACTAGGCTAAGATATCGTGGTCCACATCAGTTTAAGAGCAGGAGAACGACCCACGCCTCTGGTAGCGCTTTACATGATGGGAAATACCTGTAGCTACCTCTTGGACTCGAGGCGTATGGCGTAAGACAGGGTATTTGCTAACCCGAGAGCTCCACAACTAGACCACTAGGCATCAATATCATCACCATCATCTTTTTATTATTATCATCATTACTATTATTATTATTATTATTACTACTACTACTACTACTACTACTACTACCACTACTACCACTACTACTACCACCACCACTACTGCTACTACTACTACTTTAATTATTATTCGTATCACTATTTTTAGCTGTTGTTATTGTTGTTGTTGCATTTTTTTTTCTGTAGTTGCCTCGGGGATCGAAGCTATTTAAACCCCTTCAGCCCTAGGAAGTCATTATCACTCTATTCCTTCCACAACCAGACGATTGTATTCACGTTAACAGTGTGTCCCAACAGTGAAGGGGTTAATGGCGGCTGTATATAATCCCTGCAGCTCGAAAACTGTCCCCGAAGCTGAGTAATATCGCTTGATGGCATCGAGATTAAAAGTATTAATTATGTTATAAAGAAGAGGGTACTAGTTTTGGGAAGAGCTTTTATTTTTTCCTTTTTTCTTCACTTCCCTGAGGCTCATCAATCCTGCTACGCCAAGGTTATCTAACTAGGGTCGAGCCTAAACTGAAATTGATGACGGAAGCATAAACATTCCCCTCCACACCATCTCCCAATCTCATCCTTGGTCTTCCTCTCCCCCTGACCAAAATACGCCTTGCTTTAATTGGTTTAGTTTAACTGTTTTAAAAGAATTTACACATTTAAAACTCACTACGATGTACAGTTGGTGCTGAATGTTAACTGCAAATATGTGAATGTAGTAAATCAGTGAAATACATATATATATATATATCAATTTTTTTTAAATCTCCCTTAATGCTTTGCGGGCAGGTCAGACTCTTGGACAAAGTTTGCTTCACCCTTATCCCTGTTAACCCACCAGTATAATTGAGGAACTGGATGTAAGCCGCTAAAATCGAATGGTGTTCAGGGATAAGAATGGACAGAGCAGAAACTGATCCTGTGCTTTAAATCCCTCGTGAAATCGATAGGCACATAACTAGGCTTAATTATCATTTATATGTGTCTGAAAATAAAATCAAGAGTTATTTGGGGCTTATTCTCGTGGGTTTACTAGGCTTTCTGACACCAATATCTAAGCGCCTAATTCTGCATGCTACGTGTTAATAATCTCTTTTATGCTACTCACGGTACATTATATTACTCTCCATACAGACTGCATAAACATCACAAAAGGGAGGATAAACGTTCAATATCCAGAATAAACCGCGAAGGAAGGGGTGTTAGGGAGTTTCTTTAGCTGACCTCAATACGAGCCATTGTTTCTTCTACTTAACCCCTACCCTATGCAGGTAAATGGTCGTAGTCTGTTCAGTGTTAATGTAAATACTTCGAAGCTATTTATTTTATTTTTTTCCTAAATTCTGGAGAAACAAACTCTACGCGAGGAACAGTTCACGATGACACTGCTACCTGGGCTAACTAGAAACTGGCCACACTAACAACAAAAGCTCTTCGTCAGGTGTGCATCGCTGACTCTTTCGGCCAGGGATGATAATTATATATGAGCTGACAAAATGGCTGACGAGTGTGCCTGTTCCTCGACAAATAGGCCAGGTGTTTGTAAGGCGTCTATGCGTTGCTGTTTTAGTTGGAAAAAAGGGCAATTGTTTTGTTTTAGGAAAGAAACACAGTTAGGTTTAGAGAGACAGACAGACAGACAGTGACAGAGACAGAGACAGATAGACAGACAGACAGATAGACAGACAGACACAGACAGACAAAAACACAACGACTGACAGAAGGAACTATGGTGTGGGTGGGTGCGTTCGTGGGCTGTGTGTGTGTGTGTGTGTGTGTGTGTGTGTGTGTGTGTGTGCGTTACGTCAGTGAAGGTAGAGGTTGTTATTAGTTGGGTAAAGAGATGTTCATCAAGGAAGAAGAAGAAGAGGAAATTGTGGAAGATGAGGAAGGGAGGGAAAATGAGGGAGGAGGGAACCTGAGGGAAGGATGGAACGAAGGGTGGAGGGAAGGAGGAAATGAAAATTAGAGAAAGGTGGAGGGAGGGAGGAAAGGTGAGGGAGGGGTGGAGGGAGAGAGGGGTGAAGGAGGGAAGGAAAAATGAGGGAGGGATTGAGGGAGGGAAGAGAAGTGAAGGAGGGATAAAGGGAAGGGGGAAAAGGTGATGGAGGGATGAAAGGAGGAAGGAAAGATGAGAGAGGAGTGGAGAGATGGAGAAAAGGTGGGGGAATGGTGGAGGGAAGGACAGAAGATGTGGGAGGGATGGAGAGAGGAAGGAAAGATTGGGGATGGGTGAAGGGAGGGTGGAAAGGTGAGGAAGGGGTGGACACTCTCTCTCTCTCTCTCTCTCTCTCTCTCTCTCTCTCTCTCTCTCTCTCTCTCTCTCTCTCTTTCTCTCTCTCTTTCCCTCTCTCTCTCTCTCTCTCTCTCGTTTGGGGAGGAATGAGCAATATGGAAGGCACGACAAGATGATGGCAGAGGAATATTGGCGAACTTTTGCTTATGGCTGTCCACAGAGAGGGTACAGTGGAAATGAGAGTGAATAAACAAAGGGGAAGAGGGGAAACGAAGGGAATAAAAGGAGCTAGGAATGGGAGGAAAGAACGTAGGTAAACGACAGGAAGAAAAGGAGGAGGTTCATGGAGCGAGTGGAAACAGGATGGTGAAGGAACTAAAAAATAAAAGGAGGGAAAGGGAAGGAAAGAGGTGCTTTCAAAAGGATGTTACTGAGATGAGGAGTGAAAGAAACTGAGAGGAAGAAAAGAATCAGGTGAATGGAGAGGATGCAAACAAGAAAGAAAAGGAACTAGAGAAGAAAAGGGGTGGAAAAGATGGCAAGAAGTGGCTGGAAAAGAACGTTATTAAGATGAGTGGTGAAATTCTGTACGAAGACGACAGGAAGAACAGAAACAGGCGAATGGAGAGAGTGCAAACGGGGAGGAGAGGAAACTAAAGAGAACAGCAAATGGACGCGATGAAGCAAGGACTTAGATATAATGTCAGCAGGAGAGCAAATAGCTGACAATAGAATAGTTCATTAAGGAGAGTGCAGGTGAATGTAGCACCTAATCCCATAACTGGAGGAAGGGAGGGAGGAAATGTGGGGGAGGTATGGAGGGAGGAAGGAAAGGTGGAGGAGGGGTGGAGGAAGGGAGGAAGGAAAGGTGAGGGTGGAGGGAGGGAGGGAGGAAAGACGAGGGCGGGATGAAAAGAGGGAGCTGAATATAATGTTATTAAGAAGAATGAAAAAAGCATAATCTGCTTAAAGGCCATCATATAATTCTAACAGAGGAGTAATAAGATAGCAATACAAGACTTCATTAAGGACAGTGTGAGGGAGAGGGTCACTGTCCCTTCTCCCTTTACTGCAAGATGTCTTTCCACAGTCGAACATAGTCGTCTCTGGAAAAGAAGAATTAATGTAAAGGTTTACGTATTGAAGGAGTTAATGACGGAAAGGGAATTCACAGATATCAATAGAACACTTCCTTAAAGAGAGTGCGTGGAAGGGCAATACCTAATCCCTTCACTACAAGAGACACTGTCCATAGCTGAGTAATACACAGTCATGGTAACAAGACTGAAATACAAAGAGACGTTCTTGAATTACCTCCTTGAATCAATTGATATATTTCTTATTGTTTTTTTTATTTATCTATTGTTTTTGCCACTGATAGACAGTTTTATTCAGCTTCGTAAAGAATTTCGAACTGAAGAAATTAGTTATCGTCACCATTAATCCCTTCAGTTCCAGCAAGCTCTCTTAAAAATGAGTAAGATCGTCCAGGAGCAGCAAATTTACGTCACAATACTGAAGGAGTGAGGGATTAAGATGATGTCGGTAGGGGAGTAAATAGACAGACAGACAGACATACAAACAGACACATGCACACATAAAGGGTAATGCAAAGGAGAGTAGTACCCGCATTCCGCCTCAGACGTTATTCTCAGCCTGGAAAGGACCTATTGTGGTGAGTGGAAGAAAATAGACTCCATGAGCCTCGTCACTTTGATCATTTATTCATTCCGCTCTCGTTAACCCAGGACAATTTTTCCTTCAGTTTAGACTGGATCATCTGGTGAGGAGGTTAGAAACCCTCTTTATGAACTATCTTCCCTGTCGATGGTATTTGTTTTAATCTTGCCACTCCAGACGATTTTTCTTCTGCTGGGAAGGAATTTTGGAAGTGAGTTAACGTAAACCAAATAATATTGTGCCATGCCTTTACCCGTCTCATCTCTCATCGTATCTGCCTCCCAACCCTATCTGTTTATCAGCAGTCTACCTTCCTCCCTTCCTCTTCCATTTCCACACCATTCACCTTCTACACTCCTCTCGTCCCCTGTCATCTCCTAAGTCATCTTTTACTCTCCTCTCTTATCCTGTCATTTCCCTACCATCCATCTTTTCCCCACCATCTTTTTTTTTTTTACCCCTCCCTCTTCCCATTTTATCTCCCCGACATTTTATTTCTATTCTCCCCTCTTCCCCCTTCATCTCCCCATCCATCCATCCATCCTATATCCTCTGTTACTCATTTCCTTCCCTTCCCTGCCATCCAACCTCTCCGCTCCTCTCTTTCCCCATTCATCTCCCCGCCATCCAGCTCAACTCCCTCGCCGCTTAGAGTAGCCATCTTACTCCCTCCCATATTTCGTGATTCAGCCAACTGCCTCGCCTTCCTATCGTTCTTGCCCTACCTTATTCCCTCATACCTTATATTCTTCTGCCATCTCACCTTCTTCACCATCTTTGTTTTCGTACCAGAAATATTTCCCTTCCTCTTTTGACAGCCAGCGAACGCCCTCAGCTTTCGTGTCCCAAATCTTTTCCCCTCCCTCTTCCCTCTCCCTCTCTCATTTATTTCTACAACCTACCTTCCACACATCCCACATTTTGCCCCTCCATCTTACCTCCCCCGCCCATAATGAGCTTCCTTTCATCCCCTCTTTCGTGCCACCCAGCTTACCCTTTCCCCCTTTTCATATACTTAATACACAAAATTCTCACCCCCTCCTCCCCACTCCATAAACGTAGTTAAGTCATGCCATTTAGCTCACGCCCACTCTCCCTAATCTATCGTGCTTCCAGTCCCTCCTCCCTTCCTATATCTGCCCCTGTCTCATATCTCTTTATCAGATGTACTGTACCTGCCTCTTCACTTTACCAGCAGGCCTCTCATTGCCCAATCTCACACTTCCTCTTTCCCAAGCAATCTATTATCGTACATCTCCCTCCTTCATCTTTCGTTACCCCACCTCACCCCATCTCTCTCTCTCTCTGTCTCGTTTTCTCTCTCTCTCTCTGTATGTATGTATGTGTATGCCTGTATGTATGTATGAATGTGTGTATCTATCTCTTTGCCTTTCAGTATGTCTCTGTCTCTAACTGTCTGCCTGTTTGTCTGTCTGTCTCTTATGGGTTAGAGCAAAAGGTATAAGAGCCCCCCCCCCTTCCAGTCACTTAAGGCGAGTGGAGTGAGTGTGTCTGTGTATACCAAGAAGACCACCTCCTCTTGAATACTGCATGACGCTCTCTCTCCTTCCACACGTGTTATTGTCCCTCACTCTCTTCGCCTCTTTTCCTTTGTTTTGACTTCCTCTTACTGTTCGCTTACCCTAGTCTCCCCTTATCTTTCTTAGCCCTCCATCATTTTGCCTTCCCTTACTTCCCCCTCCTCCCCCACCTCTCTTACCTTCATTCTTTCCTTTAATTACTCCCTTCCTCGTATTTATTCTTCTCTCTCCTCACTGTCCCCTTCCCGTCTCCTCTCCCCATCCGTCTCTCTGTTCCTTTGCCATTCCACATTACAGATGATGATGATGCACGTTGTCAAGATGAGATACTCCTTACCAGTATTTACACAATATAGTTGATGCCCATGAAGTTGACAGTTTATTCATGATTCGCAAAAAGAGTATTTTTAGTGACATTACTTTGAACAGGGAAGATATGTTAAAAGAAAGTGGTAAGTTAAAGTCCCATTAGTCACCTGTTCCGAATGGGATTTATGCTAGAGCACTGAAAGAAAAATGATAACTGAATTTTACTTTAACCCTCATTTTTCAGTAAGTCAGCAATAAAGAGATAGTGCCAGAAAGACAGTAGATTGTAGTATTAAACTTGTACTTCAGCTCCCCAAAAAACAAAACTAAATGCTTAGATTGTAGACTACTTAGTTTAACTTGGAGGTATGTTGTACAAAAATAGGAATCACTTAGAGATCTTTGATCTTATAAAAGGCAATACCATGAACTTACTCTGGGTCACTTCTGCTTCTGTTGATCGTTTATTATTTTTATTGTACAGTTTTGACCTTCATTTGGGGGTCACCATTACCAACAAGAAATTTGCTGAGGACACAAAAGTTGATGGGGTAATAAGTAAGGTACATAGAAGACAGAGGAGACCTTCAGAGGGACCCAGACAAATTGTCTGGTTAGACTATAAAAATGGCAGATGAGATTTAATATAGGAAAATGTTAAGCGCTATATACTGGGAAATCATAGTTATTTTATAGGCACAGTTCGACTGGGTTGGAATATTGGTGTGTCTAGATAGTTAGGGCTTAATATCTTGGTTCATTGCATTACTGAAGTGTATGGACTAAGGCAAGCAGGACTCTTGATTTATACCAAGATGAGAGTAATAGGAGCGCCACTGTTGTGCTTCAACTCGGCCTTGATGAGACTAGACCACATCTAGACTATGTAGTGCAGTTCTGGCCACCAGCTTATAGGAAGGATATAAATTCATTGAAAGTGTCCAGAGAATAATAATGATGATACAAGGTATTAGGAATCTGCTAAGTGTGAGAACAGACTTTAAAAGTAGAATCTGAACCTATTTGAGAGTCGAAGAATTAAGAGTTACTTAACAGAGGTATTTCATTAGGTGATGGACTTAAAGGAGGTAATAATTATTAGTAATATATTGATTACGAGTAGCCGGGATAGAACCTGGTGAAATGGATCACAACAGAAAATTTAACTATGGAAATGAACATGGGAAGCAGTGGCTTGGTGAATCGAGTTTTTAGCAGACAAATGGAAGAAGATACTTAAATGAAAAATAATATAACCTTCATTAGAGGTTTTACGAAAATATTTGTGCAATGAGCAGGTAACAAAGGTTGCTTTTAGAATGTCAGCTTACCTGGGGATCAAAATGCGGTAGACAATTAAAGTGGTGATTATTAAAACAGCCTCCAAGATTTACACCTGATTATAACCAATCATTTCCTCAGTCTCATGCACTCAGGTAAAACAGGCTTTGCTTTATTTTCTGAAGAAGAATATGAGAAAACGGTTTAGATGTATATTTGTGAATGAGTGGAGCAAGTCACCTACTGATAATTGTTGATACCAGTCTGACAGAGCTTCAGTTATAAGCTAGATAAGAATACGAATTAAATGGATTGATAAGCTAGATAAGAATACAAGTGGTATGGAGTGATAAGGCAGATAAGAGTACGAATGAAATCCATTAAGCATGTACACAACTTCCAAACACTACAGCTCTTGAGACCAAATTTTTACTTTTTCCCAGGTGTTTGTACGGGAGCGAATGTCATGCCCTGTAATATTTTCCTTTGCCAGTTCTTCTGTGCTGCTTGGTTTTCGTTCTCGTTTACTAGTGTCCGTTTCGATCTGAGGCTTGGTGAGGAATGGGCGGATTTCTTCTTAAAAATATTAGTCTTATTCTCTTGGATTACCAATGGACAGGAATTGTTTCATTATGAGCCAAGAGGTCTGCTGTATCATCTGTTTTCTGCATTTCAACTCCTATGCTCACACTCTTTCCTTATTTTTTCCTTCATCTCGCTTACTCATCCTTCTTTCGCCACTCCTTCCTTACTCTCCCCTAAATCTCCCCTTTCTTCAGTTACCGTTCCTTCATTTTACCCTTTCTTCCTCGTCCCTTCTTTCATTATTCCCTCTCTTTCCTGACCCATCCTTCAATACTCTTCCCCTCCCTGACGCTTCCATCATTATTCTCTCTATTTCCTGACCCTTCATACATTCTTCCCTCTTTCCTCGCACCCTCCCATCATCCTTCCCCCTCTCCTTGACCCTTCCTTCACTCATCTTTCCCCTACCTAGCCCCTACTTCAACCTTCCCTGTCTTCTCTCACGCTCCTTTCATTCTTCCTCCCCTCCCCTACCCTTCCTTCATCCTTCATCCCCGAACCTTCTTTCACTCTCCCTAACCCTTCCTTCTTTCCTCCTTCCTCTTCACTTACCCTCTCTTTATTCTTCCCTCGTCTCTTCCCTGTACTCACTTCTCCCCTCCCCCTCTTCTCTCTTCTCTCCACTATTTTTAAAGGTTTCTAGGTTTATTGACTACCTCCAGCGCAAGGAGCCTCTGTACACATTGGTGGTGTTACGGTACAGTGGAGGAAACAAGCAGGTACACTTGCCAGCAGAAGTAGCATTCCTTTTCCGTTAATGAGGCAATCTCGGTGACCTTCATGTAAAGAATAAGAACACATATTAACGGAGGCATTGCTGTAGCTAATCAATCACTGTGCAATGCATATATTTCTTAGGACAATTTCGGAGGTGCCACAAATGAGAAATATGCATGGCAGAAAAGAGAATTTTTGGAGACGACTGTAGAGGTTATCAGTGACACATAAATATGCCTCTGTATCAAGAATTGTATAAATGTATTACCTCTGTAGCTACTTAAGCCAACTTTCTGTTCAGTTGAGAAATGTACGGTATATGAATATCATTGAAAAAATATATATATATGACTCAGTGACTTACGCTAAGAAATAAAGAAGTATTTTTTACCGTTACGCATATGGTATGATGAAACTAGAGGATACGGAAAAGCATCAGTGCCTCAGTGTACAAATTCACTGTATACCCCATAGAGTACAGTTTGTTATACGTAGATTATTTCGTTTCGTTTTGTTTGTAAAGGCTCCAGTATGCTTGTATGCGTCGGCCTTGGTCACCAAATGGCGGCTTTCCACGCTGCCTGATCTCTAGCAGCTTCTCTATTCATGTCCTTATCCCTGACGTCGCACTGCATGACCTCGTCCCAAGTCAGTTTTGGTTTGCCTCTTGCATCTCTACCCTCAGCGATTATACATCTCAACCACCGCATCCAGATTTCATCCTCCATCCTGTCCACATGCCCAAATCATTCCGATTTACCCCTTCTCTTCATATCACTAACACATTCAAGTCCTTCCTTCCTCTCATCTCTTCGGTCGCAATCCTAAGCTCCCCAGGCCCGTCATTCAAGAACGCACGACACATCTATCTGATTATTCTCATGTCTGTTCTTTTGAGCCTACGAATACCCTCCTCGTTTATTGCCCACGTCTGACAACGGTACAGCAATGCACTCCTACTGCATGCTACATACAAGGACCCCTTAGCACGGAGGGAGGGCCCTTTTAATATCAGGAAAGGAAACAGCTCACTGAACTTCCTCTAACCATCCCTTACCTTTACAACCGAGCCAGCGCCAGTCCCACCTCCAGCACATAATTATCATGTCGCCCAAATAACAAAACTCCTCCCGGCTCTCAAGACACCCTCCAGCAAACTTATTCTTTCACCGCCTCTCTCCTTCTCTATGTTCTGTTTTACATACCACACACTCAAAATACACATTACTTGCAGCTTGCCTCTGCTACCGCTACATCTCTTATGCATCCATTTATCACAAACACTGCAAAAAAGTGATTTTTTTCCCCACACTCCTCTGGCAAACTGGACAAGGCCATACTCCTTCTGCTAAGATAGTACCTCCACCTGCCTCAGATACCAGCAGTTTTGATTAACCACGTTTAATGTTAAACATCTGTGCCCCAAGCCATCTCTCCATTTCTTAAAACTTTCCTCCACTACCCCCTTATTCTCCGCAGTCAACACCAAGTCATCAGCATGCAACATCTCCCATGGGAGTCCAGTCCTGAAATCATTTGAGAGGTTCAGGCACCATGATGAACATTAAGGGACTTAAAACTGGCCTCTGATGCACACCAGCGTTCAGGGAAATTTCTTCACTCAAACCTCCGTTCATTCTCACCTGGTACTAGCACCCTCGTACATTGTCATAACTTGTCATAACTACGCTAACCAACCATACCTCATTGTCCACTTCACCAACCCCCTGGGCACTCTATCAAGAGCCTTCTCTAAGTCAACCAAACTAAGACACATGATGATATAAAATCATTGTTGTATGTATGATATTATATTAATTTTACAACGGTGCACTCTAAAGAAAAGATGAAAAATATTATGTAACCTAATAAGTTATCCATGTGTAAAACTAGTAAAAATAATGATTTTAGAGGTATGTTACAGTTAGCTACTTTATATCATTATATTTTGTCTAGCAGGGGCACAAAGATAAGAACTTAATATCGTCTAAGGTATGATAATATATCACAGTCTGTTGAAGCGGTAAAGTGTTCTCTGCTTTGAACTTCTCCACATCATCCACTCAAGCA
>JAGKTI010007628.1:16326-29794 GCA_018397915.1 Birgus latro
CACAGCACTGCGTATGAATATTCAAGCATTTCCCCCAACCACAGAAACAGCCAGCAATATTCTCGCACGCAGGGAGATAAAAGGGACTGCTATTAGTATACATTACCCAGACACCAGAGACTTGTGGTACAAGGATATGGATCTCAGACTGAACAAGACTGACAGGAAAGGAAGAGGAGGTCATAAAACTTCCCCTTCTCATAGTCCCATAATGATCATTTGCCTGAATGGCCCTTGTGGAGTGAACTGACAAAATTCTAGCTAGGTACACACACACACACACACACACACACACACACACTGCCACAGCTAACCTGGAGATTATCGATAACCCCATAGATAGGACGCGAAGAAAAACCATCACAAAGCAAACCCACCTGCACAGAACCAGCAGCCATCCTAATTGCCTCCCTGAGAAGACCTATGATTGTTTTACGTTCTCTGGATAGTTACAGGTCAGTGACTCATCCAGCCTGATGTGTGTAGTCAGCTGGGCTACTTACAGAACGCGTATGTACAGGTTACGGTCTGCCGGCCTGATGCAGTATATAAAGTCTAATAAAGATTTTATAGAGACGAGACGAATCTACAGTTCATTCACCTTAACTTGGCGGAGATCTTCGTCCTCTTGCGGCTTAATTCCCGGAGCTCCTCGACAGAATAAAACAATACCAAGGCTCAATATCCTTTCGTTAGCACTTCTTCATTAGCATCATATTCTGCACTCATTTTTTTTTTTTTCGTGCCGAAGATGCACTGGACAGGTTGGTGATGATTGGCTGAAAGCAAAACACACACAAATAACATCGTTGCAGTTGAGTAAGTAAATAATTTTTGATTCATATTACCGGTATTTATTTGAAATACAACTATTTTCTTCAGACACATTGCATTCAGCCATTCATCCTGTCAAGTGTATCTTCACCTCGATTAAAAAAAAAAAAAAAAAAAGAGTGTACTAATCTATTGTTACAAGTCAACATTCAAGATGGAGAGATGGCAACTATACGCCTCGTTAGGGTGAAGAGTACAGTAGCAGTGATGTAACCAGGAGCAGACTTACCCCAAAAGCAAAAGGTCACGGGTTCGATTCCCGGACCGACGACGAGGCTTTTGGACAAGGGCTCGTTTTCTAGTCGGTTAAGGAAGCTGTCTAACACTCTTTCCTAAGCGGCTTATTTTGCTTATTACATCTTACTGTACTTTCCCCTGTTACCTAAATTATTCTGATATCGCCATGCTCTGTCCATATAACGTCAAAAAGGCTATTAGCGAGCCGTATCCAAAAATAAATCTCTAAGGAAAAAGTGCTAGGGAGTTTCTTTACCCAACGAGAAGACTGCACCGGGAACTGAAATAGGAACCTGGACGGGCACGGTGACGGTTGCGTGTGCTAGGTAAGGTTCTTTGGGTGTATTCCTTGTCAGTTGTGCAGCTCTGATAACTGTGATATCCAACAAAGCTCCGATCATTTGGGCTTGTATTTAGTACTCTCGTAGGTCAAGAAACCTCCCTAAAACCTCTTCCTTAGTGATTTTTTTTTTTTAATTATGGGTAGCTAATATCATTTTGTACGTTAGTTAAGCATAGTATAGCGATATTTGCATGTAACACAAATGAGGATAGTAAGGTGTAAAAAATAAAATAAATCGCTTAGGAAAGGGTGTTAGTGAGCTTCCTCAGGCGGCGAGAATACGGGCTTGGGTGTCACTGTGTTTTAATTTCTTCACTACAATGATGTGGTACTGGAGAAAGACGCCTTCATGTGGTGGCATCGATGTCAAATCAGACGGCTCAACTGCCTGCCTATACAAACGTCCCTCAAATGCTTCCCTGTCCCCCGAAAGGAAGATGGTGCACTGCAGGACAAGAGCAGGTTAAGCCTACAGTTCACTGGGTTCACGTTTCAGATGAGCCTGGGGCAACAACAACAACAACAAAAACTACTACTACTACTACTACACATTTTTTAAGTTGCCACCACCATACTCTCTCTCTCTCTCTCTCTCTCTCTCTCTCTCTCTCTCTCTCTCTCTCTCTCTCTTTAAGTTAAGAAGAGCGTACAGTTGTGAAGGGATTAAAACAGGTCATTATCTAACCTCTGCTCCAATCTCATTATAGTCACCTTGAGATAATGTAGATTGTATGAGGCTTTTATTTTACCTGAACCATTAATCTTATGATATCCTGGGCTCGAAGTCATATCAGTTAAGGAAGCTCCCTAATGCCTCTTCCTTAGCTATTTATTTTTACATTAGGGTGGTTAATATAATTTTGTACGTTATTAATGATTTATGATTTTATGTTTAGCAGACACGGAAAATTGTATGTTATGGAGAAAGACATTTTTCTTCCTTTATTCACAACGCGCATTGAACTATTTATGTATTTTAGAGACAATATTGCACGATACCTTTACCAATCTCAGACTCCTGTGCCTCAAAACTTATCGTTGGCAGGAGGGGAATGCTAGAGGCGTCCCGGGATTGAGAGGGTTCATGATGCCTGTATTAACGCTCAGACCCGTATTCTCGTCGGTTAAGGAGGCTCCCTTGCACTGCTTCCCTAGCGATTTATTTTCCTAACTACCCATTAATACTTTTTTCTTCATCATACCTTTTTATGTCGAAGTGGGCTGCATGAGTAACATAGAAAATTATGGTAACGGAGCAGATACAGAAAAAAATTTCTTCATTTCGCAACAGATTTCACGTAGCTCAGTGGCAGAAAAAGACAACTCTGCGGCTCTACATCCTTTCCAAGCACTCCTTCGTGACTAGCGCCGTATTTTAGTGCTATATCTCTTGTTTCAGCTCAACGTGTGAAGGGATGGCAATTTTAGTCCAGGCTAAAGTGAAGAGAGTAGACTTTAGCACCAGTCGAAAAGTGTGGTACTCCCGAGGTGGAAGGCAAGCTGGTGACAGAGAGAGCTGGAGCTTCTGTTTCACCAGCTCTCAGGGCCTGTTGTTCCTGATCATCTCTCTTTGCTGAACATTTTCAGTGTTTTCATTAACACAGAGAGTATGTCTGCATTCTCTCATAATACCTCTACCTCCAACTACCTACATCACATTACTGTACATACTCAGTGGATATCACACTTTATATGTCCATCCCTCCCTTGCAATCCCCGCTGCATTATTATCAACAAACTCGGTGGTACCTCGGATTGCTTCCACTGGCAGGGTAGGGCTGTCGGCACAAGATCCTCCTGGTCACAGTCAAGCAACTTTACCGACAGCAGTTCTTGCAAACACTAATGCTCGTTCGCGTAGAGGTGCGGGTTCAGCCTTGTATTTCACTCCTATCCATGGTGTTAGTACCAAACTGAATTCTGTTCACCTTTTCCTCCAATCTGTATCCCATCTAGCCCCATTCCTCACAGAAACGCTAATCTCTTCCTCTACTGACACATCCACATTTAGTTTTCCTAGTTACCATCTCCTCACCAACACCCGTAACAAGGGTGGCACGTGTTGAACTTCACTTCAACTGACTTTGATCATTCATTATACTAACTAAATTACATAAATATTACCAAATATATCTGTATAGTTTGTCGCCCCCCCTCACCATGCTTGTTCAGAACAATGTATATTTGATTCTATATCCACACAGTTGACCAAACTGTACCTCACCCCTACAACGGAAAATACCATTTTAAGTGATTTGAACGTCCATAATATAAAATGATTATTGCAATCCGCCAGGACTAACGATACTGGTCTAGACCGTGAATTGTTTGCAGAATCGTTTAATTTCGCGTAATTGGTAAAACAGCCACCCAGAATACCAGATAATCCTGACCAAAGTGCGTGTCTCTTGGACCCACCCCTGACAAATAACCCAGATCAATACGGGATAGAGGTACTGTCACCACTTGGGTCCTCCAACCACAATCTCATCGAAGTCTCATTTGGCAGTTGCCCCAAACCTCCCCGTTCTGAACCAGTCAGGGAGACTAGATGGCACTTTGAAAGGGCAGACTGGGATGGATTTAGAATTTAACTTATTGATATTCCATGGCAGTCTTTTATCTCCACAAACATCAATTGCCAGTCCCATATTAATGACTTAATACAAGCTGCTGTGGAACTATTTATACCAAGTCAACATTTCACTAAAAGATCGGATTCCCAAAAATGGTTTCATGGCAATTGCGTCAGAGCAATGACCCAGAGTCCTTAGCATATAACTTACTTAAAATGAAATAAAATTGCTAGAAGCTATGCACAGACACTGATAAATTTTGTCAAATCAAACTTTCTTCACACCCAGGCATTGAAACTATTAAATAATCCTAATTCCAATATGATATTCTGGTCAACTCTTAATTTTTTCAATAATTACTTTAACAAGTCATTATCCATTCCCCCACTAAAATCTTCAGATGGAAACACTACGCAGTAAATGACAACGTGGAAAAGCAAACATCCTGTCGAGTACATCTGCCAGAAATTCTACCTTAGAGGATGTCAGCCAGAACGTCCCTACACTAGAATTTGACTCTCCTTAAATTGCTTCACTTAAAATACAGATTAAATTCGTGAAATCCATCCTAAACAAATTTTCAACCAACCACACTCCAGGTCGAGATGCAATTAGTCCAACTGTTTTGAAAAAGTATCCCCCAGAACTTGCTCCTGTTTTAGCTAATTTATTCAGACTATGCATACGTACTTTTTCATTCCCAAATTCTTGGAAAGAAGCCAATATCCACCCAATCCGGAAGAAAGGATGTTCCTCTGATCCCTCTGATTACAGACCAATAGCTATCACATCTTCTCTTGGTAAAGCATATGATACCGAAATTAATAAGCACACTGTTAAACATCTTGAATGCAACCACTTAATTAGTGACAGACAGTACGGTTCTCGCCACGAAAGATTCACTGTTGACATATTCAGTCTCCTTACTCATACCATCATCCATCAGTCAATTGACCAACATGGAGAAACTCATGCAGTAGCCCTTGATAGTTCTAAAGTTTTTTGACAAAGCCTGGCACAATTCCCTGCTATCCAAACGCCCATGCTGTGACCTATTATCTTTTGCTCTACTGATTTCTTCATACTATATCTCAGCAACAGAAAGATAAGACTAAAAGTGGTTGATGAATTTTCCAATTTCCACTCTGTTAATGCTTGCGTGCACCAGGGATCAGTCCTGGCTCCAACCTTGTTCCTAATCAGTATTAATGATCTCTTACCTGTCACCCATAATCCCATTCGCTCATATGCAGATGACTCTATATTTCACAGTTCTTTCACACTTAAGCAGCCATTCACAGATTTTGATATCGCTAACTCACAATTCAGTACAGCAATCTTCATAAACCAAGACTTATCTAATATCACAAAAATGGGGACAAAATTACATTGTGTCATTTAATGGTAAGAAAGCCAGGTAAATACAGTTTACTAATAGACAGATATTGTCTGATTCTTATATTACCTTCAGTGTTACTAATATTCCTCTCTCTAAAAGTGTTGAAATTCTTGGTGTTTCACTTAGCAGTGCCTTCAGCTGGGCCTCTCATATTACGTCACTTGCTAAACCGTTTCAAAGGAACTTGGATTATTGTACAGAATCCGTAACCCACGAGCAGTTAGCTGTAAATTACAAGTCATGTGTGCCCTCAGGTGGAATATTGCTCACCCTTGTGGAGTGGGTATGGAGACGCTGCATTGAAACAACTGGACAAAATTCAGAACAAAACCAATGCCATTGCAAGATCCGGACCCAGATCGGCCACAAAATTTTATCAATTCATTTCTTGGCACATGGCCCACCCTTCCACAAAATTTCAATGAAATTCACTGAGAACCTTTGGAGATATTGTGTGAACAAACAAACAAAAAATTCCAGGATCCTGATGATGATCCGGATCACCACCAAAGGCTAATGGATTGTTCCTTGGGCCATACCCTACCCCTTCAAAAAATTTCAGCATAATACGTCCATAATGTTTTGATTAATCTTGCTGAGAGACAAACAGACAAACAGAAACAAACCAACTCCGGCAAAAACATAGCTTCCTTGACGGAGGTAATAACCCTGCAATTACATATGAACTACCTCCCCTACAAGTAAGAAGGAATTTTGCCCCCCTTGCATTATTTTACAGATACTTTTTGGGCAAATGCTCGGACGAAGTTGCATCCATTGCGCCACCTCTCCACGTCTTCCCCTGTTCTACGCGGGCATCTGGCAGTGCTCAAGACTAGCCTGTCACACTGGCATATTGCAAAACTTCTGCCTCTCAAAGATCTTTTATTCCCCGAACTGCATCTATTTGGGACTCGCTTCCCCAGAATAGTTTCCCCCCAAACTTCAACCTATAGTTGTTCAGGTCCAACTGTTTCAGATTGTTTTTTTTTTTTAATGAATGGAGGACACCTGAAATCTGGTGTATCGATTATTTTTTTTATTTAAACTGATATTCCTTCCCCTGTTCATCTTCTTTGTAAAAAGATAATGATAATAGTAATAAACTTCCTAACAACTCTAGAATAGCTCCCTAACACCTTTTTCTAAGCGATTTATTTTCATTTCTCTTTACTGTCCTCTTCTGTATTACATAAACCCTTCCAGTATCGCCATACTCGGCATAAACAACACACCTTACCGCCCCATTCTGCGTTAAGTACATTTTTCAAACCGCCATACTCTGCATCTATAAAGTACAAAAGGCTATTGACCACCCGAATCCATAAACAAATCGCTAAAGAAGACGTGTTAGGGAGTTTTTTAACCGATGAGAATAGGCGCCAAGGACTTGAGATGATTAATGGTTTCATTGTTACCACACTCAGGCTCCTATGACTCACTCTCAGCTGCCTAGAACCGTTTGACCTTAGCAGAAAACACACTGAAGCTGTCCATAACTTCAGAGGGCAACTGAAACTGTTACGCTGAAACATGTAACAGATAAGTAACAATAAATAAAAAAATATCCTCTGTTCACGTTTTCGTTCATCAGCTTCTCACGTCAGAATACCAGAAATCTTGAATCTGTGACGTCCTGTTTCCTTCCAGACGAGTTATTACCTCCGAAAAGAAGGCACCTCGCCCGGACAGAGTTTGGCGAGTGATTTTTATTTATTTATTTATTTATTTTTTTTTTTTTTTTTTGGTTGTTGGCAAAATTACGGAAAAACGGCCGAATGAAATTACATGAAATTTTCAGGATATGTGGGCACTGGTCCCAAAAGAAAGTTATTAAATTTTGGAGGCAATGGAGTTACCATGAAAGGTCAAAATCAAGATCACATATTTTCAGAGGGATATAACTTTGAAAACGGTTGAAAAAAATTACAGCCTTCGGGCAAGGTTTGTTGTGCCTGGCACCACTTGTTTATTTATTTATTTATTTATTTATTTATTTATTTTTTCTTGGTCTAATTTCTTCTGTCTGTCCCTCACTAATTCTGTGATGACGGGAGTTGTGTGAGGTGTGGCGCTGACGGTGGGATGGAGGTTGTCCTCAGAAATCCTGTGTGTGTGTGTGTGTGTGTGTGTGTATGTGTGTGTATGTATGTATGTGTGTGTATGTATGTATGTATGTAAAGTATGTCTGTGCGTTCGTGTGTGTGTGTGCGTGCGTGCATGCATGTGTATATGTACGGTATGTATGTATGTAGGGGGAGGCATATGAAATGTGGGGTTGGCGGAGAGAGGCATTATGATAACCTGGTATGGTGATGTGGGGTGAGCCAGGGCGGGGATGGAACACCCTGCAGAATGGTAGAAACTTGGTGAAGCCTCCAAGCAGAAGAGGAAGCAGAACAAAAGAGTAGCACTGAGTCGCTCTCCTTTACTGAACAGTCCCCCTACTTCCTCCCTACCTCCTTAGTTCTAAGTTTACAGGTAGACTTCAAATTCCCTACAATATCTTTAAAATCCAGAATCTCTAACTTACTAAGATTGTGTTGTATATCAACTATAAAAAGGTCCATCCAGTCGAATATAGTTAAACTTATTATTGACACACTGTTTAAGACTTTATATCTGTCTGCTGAAGCGTAACTTGGAGAGATGGGGGTGAGAAGAAGAACCATAGCTGGCGTCTAACAGGAAAAGGGTAAATTGGGGAGCTACTGTAGGATAGTATAAGGGTAACGAAAGCCTTGTATTTTCGTAGTGCTCTGCTGGTCTGCGAGATGAAAATATGAACAAAAATGAAAAACTAGGCTGTGATTTGACTTATACAAGCTCAATTAAATTTACTTATTTATTTGCAATATACTTAATACATTAAGGTGCGCATAACAGATATGGGTAAACAATGGTCATGCACTGTGATGCCAAGTCAGTATACTGAATTTTCGCATGAACAAAATACAGGATGTCCATAAAGTCTCTTTACAATTTAAAAATATTACAAAGGCAATTGATGAGATATTTTAATCAGATTTGTTCTATATACTCAGTGGTTACCAAAGTGTTTAATCACATTGCATTTGTATATTTCAGGTACCCTATTGATGAAAGATGTTGAGTTAAGTTACTGTTAAATGAACCCCTTTGTAAAGAGACTCTACGGACACCCTGTATATCTTTATAATATACGACATCTGAAACACGCACACTAGAATATCTATGACAATCATACACAAAATCAAGTGATGTGTATCTAACGAAACAGTTTACAATGAAACAGTTATATAAAGGCTGCATGATTTAGTATAAATGCGGACAAACACATAAAGGAATATGTGTTTAAATTTACGTAGGATAAGAAACCTGCAAGAAATTGTTACTAAAGCGAAAAGGTATTTACTCTGATACATTTATACACAAATAACCGTATACCATACATTGGTTCAAGGACTATGACTTTAAGTATATCGATTCAGTTTCATACTCTTCTGTAGTGTGTATTTTTTGTGGCAAACCAATGAGACACTTGAGAATTGTGTACATTTGTAATGTTTGTGGTACATTTTTATACAGGTATAATGCACGTTGTATTTTGTATTCATGTTTTGGCATTATGGCACTTATTGTTCGATCAGTATTGCTATTTATGTACCACCTGTTGAGTCTCATTCGATGGCTCGTCACTACAGACAGTGGTTATTAACTGTGACGCAGTTTGTCTCAAGTGTATTTGTGCTTACGTTGAATTTTGTTATTTTTTAAATTATATTATTTCGAGTCCCCAAACTGTGCCATATAAAGAAGCATCAATTATTGTTCCCCTATCTAAGGTAAATAAATCTGGCCATAACTGCAATTTATCTGGTGTCACAGTATCATGATTGCTCAGTTGGTTGAATTATGCCCCCAAAGAACAGTTTTAGATACTAGAATACGAGTAATTTACCCACTACAAAAGAACACACATCAGAGTCTGAAATGACTAGCTTAGATTCGGCACAAATAGTTCAGAAGTATCTTGTAATCTCAGTTAACTTACTAACCAATCAGTGGGAATCATAATGCCAAAGGATCTTTCGATGTATTCAGTAATACCATAATACTGTAGTACTTTAGTCTCGGTAATACACTGCCTTACATACATCAGACTCAGGCACCTGTGTGGGCAAGTTCAAGGCTAAACAGGTAGTTAGGATTGAAAATCATACCTCGCACAGACTTAGCATTCCGATTTATTTAAAATACCAGTTCAGTTGAATCATAAGTTACCTGAAGTTTCAACCTCAAACGAGTGATTTACAATGTGTACCATCCAAACCTGTATACTAATGTAAAACATGATCACCATATTACCAAATATTTGAGAGTTCACGAAGGATATGAGCCAGGAGCAACTCGCAAGCCAGAATATATGCTCGCTCCTTGCACAAACTAAGTGTTATGGTACATCACTGAACACTTATGCAATCATATCAGTTTTAAAAATTTGTTCAGGGGAATTATTTTGGGAAACAGTACAAAAGCACAGATCACTAAATTTGAAGAAATGCACAACAATTGGTGAGGCTTGTGAGGTGGAGTCAGAATTTCGAGAACTTGAATGATGTATAAAATTTGAGGTAAAATTTCACTAGGCGTTCTGTTGATAGTTCGACTGCTTTTGTATTTATCTTCCTTATTAATTGCTGTTACTTCTCCTTCTCCTTAGGTGGAAAATGATGATGATTTTGGTTGAGATTTTCTTGTTTTTTCTAGAGTCTGAAACTAGCAGTATCAAGAGGGACATAATTAAGCCATTTATGCAGTTTCTTCAGCACAGGATGATGTAAGATTTCTTTAAAAGTTTATTGCGAAGGAAAGAACCCTCACGTTTGAACCTCTGTGCATCGTGACTATGACCTGGTAGGTGACGAGTAGCATACAAAGAAATTTCCCTGCAGACTCTCACATGATGCAACCTTGGGCAGTCGTGGCTGAAGTGTTTCAAGATGACTTTTTTCTATTGATTTTTGCTGCCATTTGACAATATTATTAAACTTACCAGACATCATAATAATGAAGCAGTGAGCCTCTTCAGTTTGAAAAGTTTCTCTGAAGAATAATAAGCGTTCTGCAGGCGACATGATCATAACAGAATGGATATCACTGGGCTGAAGCAGTTAAATTCACCTTTCACCATTTTCACTAATCTGTACGTCCATAGTCAGTTGTCCTTTGCAGTAGAGGACAATAGCTAATCATTTTCATCAACTCTGCAGCAAGTAATTTTCGTTACCTGTCTTTGTTTGTCTGTATCGTCATACTGGCGGTAGATCTGTACACCCATATACCCTTGTGGGCAGCTAAACCAATAGTCCCATCTGCTTGTCTGCTGAGTGTCATCTACTACGCCTGGCCAAGCACCCTGGGAGAGAGCAACATCCTGACAGTCAAGCGAGTCCACAACCCAGTTAACCACGGGATGGCAAATAGCGTCCAATAATTTAGTGTTATCCAAGCTGACATCAAGGCCGCTCCCACCGTAGTCGTAAATACTTGTAATGACGTAACTGGACCTGCAGGGTACGGAATGATTTGGGTCCATAGGCGCTGGGTCCGACACCGTACCCGTCTTAAAGGGCAGGGCTTGTTCAGGGAATGAAGGCCTTGTGCACACCAGCCAGTCAATGTCACTCATCTCAGGTGCACCAATCTTCAGGGCCAGTCCAGTGAGGCCATAGTTCTTGTCACAGCTTTCCTCCTTCTTGATTATGGTGTCGTAGGTAACTGGAGCTGTCGAAGTAGTAGTAGTAGTTGTTGTTGTTGTTGTTGTTGTTGGTGGTGGTGGTGGTGGTGTTGTTGGTGGTGGTGGTGTTGTTGGTGGTGGTGGTGTTGGTTGAGGCGATGTTACTGATGTCGTTGTCAGTAGTGGAGGAAATGTCGATATTTCTGGTTCTGCTGTAGAGTCTGAAATGTATGTGCATAGCTTTCTTAATATAATTTTCTGTTATTTACTTATTTTTTTTATCTCCAAATTATGATTAGTTTATATTCAGATGCTGGTAGACTTTTCAGATTGCAAGAGTATATGTTTAGTTTTCATTTACCCCTTCACTACAAGAGATTTCCCCCAAGCTCAATAAAACCCCTTGGAGGTTGCAATGATTAATAAACTTTTTAAAGAAATGAAAAAAAACGAAGCCCAGGAAAACGAAAGGAGGAAAAGAAATTCAGTACACTCACTCCGATATGCCTGAACCATTTACAATAGTTTGCTATGGTACTTTACTTAGCTGAAGGAACAATCTGTATTGTCCATAACCTTTTCACATTAACCGTATTGCAGGGAGTAGACTGTAGCACCAGTCGAACAGAGTGGTACTCCCGAAGTGGATGGCAATCTGGTGATAAAAAGAGCTGAAGCTCCCGTTTCAGCAGCCCTCAGGACCAGTTCCTGACCATCTCCCTTTGCTGAACATTTTCAGTCTTTTCATTAACATAGAAAGCATGCCAGCATACCCTCAGAATACCTCTGTCTCCAACTGTCTACACCACACAACATTCGTATTAGACGTCACACCTATATCCATCCCCCCCCCTCTTAGCAATGGTCGCTGCAGTATTTTCAACAAATTCGATGGTACCTCAGACTGCCACCACCGGCAGGGTAGGGCTGGCGCCACAGGGTCCTCCTGGTCGCAATCAAGTGACTTTGGCGACAGCAGTTATTGCAAACACTGTTCATGCTCGTCAGCGGGGAAGTGTGGGTTTCCGCCCTATATTTTATTAATATCCGTGGTCTTAGTGCCTGTCTGAATTCCGTCCACTTTTTCCTCCAGTCTGTATCCCACCTAACCCCGTTCCTCACAGAAACCCAAATCTCTCCATCTACTGACGTACGAGTATCCCTATTTTTTCCTGGATACCATCTCCTGACAAACCTTTCTAACACAGGTGGTGCCTATTGTTATATCAAAACTGAATATGCAGTTGACAGTATTTTGAACTTCACTTAAGCTAACTTTGATTATTCATTACACAAACTAAATTAAGTAACTATCACCATTACATTTATATCTGTGTAGTTGATCACTCCCCGAATGTTTCTTCAGAACCCAGTATATCTGACATATCCACATAGTTGACCAACCTTAACCTCACCCTTACCACTGAAATTACCGTTTTGAATTATTTTAACATCCATTGTGTAGAATGGTTATGGTATTATGCCAGGACTGATGGTACTGGTCTAGAATGAGAGCTGTTTGCAGAATCCTTTAATCTCACGCTATCGATAAAACAACCAACCTGAATACCAGATAATACTGACTGACCATAATGGATGTCTCTTGGTCTCATTATGACAAATAACCCAGATCAAAACAGGATAGAGGTACTGTGGATCCTTCAACCACAATCTCATCAAAGTTTCGTTAGTCAGTTGCTCCAAACCTCCCCGTTCTGAACCAGTCAGGGTGACCAGATGGCACTTTGACAGGGCAGACTGAGATGGATGTAGAAATTAGTAGAAGGGGTTCCCTGCTTTGCCTGGGTACAATTTTCAGTCCAATCGGGCCACCGGTTCCCGAGTTATGACTCATTTCTGGCCATTACTCAGCGGCCTTTAGGTGGATCACTTTCTTTGTGTGGGCTTCGAAGTTACAGTNTGAGATGGATGTGGAAATTAGTAGAAAGGGTTCCCTGCTTTGCCTGGGTATAATTTCCAGTCCAATCGGGCCACCGGTTCCCGAGTTATGACTCATTTCTGGCCATTACTCAGCGGCCTTTAGGTGGATCACTTTCTTTGTGTGGGCTTCGAAGTTACAGTAAAACAGCCGAAAATACAGAACGTAGTGCAATTCTTGTTATAGGAAGGTATCGTTAAAATGCTCAAAGTTGAAGAATAAAACATATTCCAGTCCAACTGGGCCGCAGATTCAAGAGTAATGACTCATTTCTGGCATTTTGACATCGAGCAGAAAGGCCGCCGAAGGTGGTCTTCAAGTGAGTAGAAGTAAAAAATTCTCCAGTAACTGGCTACCATCTTTCCACCATGTTGACTTGAGTATCTCTGATAAATTATCTTGACCATCAGAGGAGCCACTT
>JAGKTI010007629.1:0-15056 GCA_018397915.1 Birgus latro
TACACACACGCCTCACCTACTGTAAGTAAACTTACATCTCATGATCATCGTCATAATCCCAGCTCCTTCCCACTATTAAACGTAAGGAGAAATGCGGAAACAAGAAAAATTAAAAACTCGAGATGAAAGAGCTATCAACGGACTGCTCACGAAAATCGTCCATACATCCATTCACTACTAACTCAGGCCAACAAAAACCATCAAACGAGATATGATGAGGTAGTGGTTCTGGGAGGGGACTTAAATGGTCATGTGGGTGAAGCAGCTCAAGGTTATGAAGGAGTCCATGAGGGATGGGCATATGGTGTGAGGAATGCGGAAGGGGAAAGAATACTCAAGTTTGGGGAGGCTATGGACATGACTGTGCAACATACATTTTAGAAAAAGAATGAGTCGTTTGATTACGCACGAGTCCGGGGGAAATAGCAGTCAGATAGATTATTTTCTGGTCAGGAGGGTTGATAGGAGGTTAGTGAGGGATGTTAAAGTTATAGGAAGTGAGGAGTGTGTGAGCAGCACAAACTATTGATTTGTGACATGGTGCTTAAAGAACGAGTGATGAAAAGGAGGACATATGTACCTAGGAGAAAAATATGGAAGCTGGGAAACCAATCAGTAAGAGAGGCCTTTTATTGAGAGATGAGGAGAGTGGTGGCAGAACAGGGAGCCGTAGATAGAGGCTTTAATGAACAGTATAGAGCCCTTAAGAACAACCTCTTGAGAGTTACCGATGCAATATGTGGTTGGACAAGAGGCCCACCAAGACATAAAGTAACTTGGTGGTGGGATGAGGGTGTAGAAGCCGCAGTTAAGGAGAAAAGAAGGCTTTTCCGGGAATGGAAGAAGGGTGGTAACAGGGAGGAGTACTTGGCTACCAAGCGTAGGGCTAGAAGAGAGGTATACAGGGCGAAGTCTGAGTCACAGAGACTTTTACTTGACAATCTAAATCATGGGGAAAGGAAAAATACTATTTTTAGGGTGGCAAATCAGGTGAAGGGGGATAATCGGGACACTGTAGGTGAGGAATGTGTGAAGAATGATGAAGGAAGGGTAGTGGTGAAGTGAGGATATTAAAGATGCATGGAGAGAGCATTATAGCCGGTTGTTGAATGAGGAGTTTGACTGGGATAGGGAAGGTTTAGAGCCAGAAGATCCAGTGTTTGGCCCTTGGCCTTTGATTGGCGCTGCTACTGTGAGTGAGGCAATAGGCAGGATGCGGGTGGGGAAGGCGGAAGGTGTGTCTGGGTTGACTGCTGAAATGTTGAAGGCCTCAGGAGATACTGGGGTGAGGTTAGTCACTGACCTCATATGATTATATATGAGTGTGTTGTCCCAGATGACTGGCTGAAGAGTGTAACTGTAAATGTGTACAAAGGGAAGGGTGATGTCCTGGAAAAGGGAAATTACAGACATATAAAGCTCTTAGATCAGATAATGAAAGTAATGGAGAGAGTTCTAAAAGGTATGATTAGAGAAAGAGAGAATATTGATGAGATGCAGTTTGGGTTTATGCCAGGCAGGGGGACCACTGATGTCATATTCATTGTTCGACTGCTTCAGGAAAAATATATTGGAAAGAAAAGGGAATTCTATTTTGTTTTTGTTGATTTGGAAAAGGCCTTTGACAGTCCCTTGAGAGGTGATGAAGTGAGCAATGAGAAAGCTAGGGTTGGAAAAGTGACTGGTTAGGGTGGTTATGGCCATGTAAGTGGGTGCTCACACCCAGGTAAGAGTGAATGGAGTTTTGAGTGATGAGTTTTCCCTGAATGTTGGTGTGCATCAGGGGTCAGTTTTGAGTCCCTTGTTTATCATGGTACTTGAAGCCCTCTCACGTGACTTCAGAGGTGGACTCCCGTGTGAGATGTTGTATGCTGATGATTTGGTGTTGATAGCAGAGAATGAAAAGGAGGTGGAGGGAAGATTTAAGAAATGGAGAGATGGTATGGGGCAAAAGGGCTTAAGGGTAAATGCAGATAAAACAAAAGTGATGATATCTAGGGTTGGTGGCGGTACAATCAGAGGAGAGGGAGAGTGGCCATGTGCAGTTTGCCACAAAGGTGTGGGAAGTAATTCCATCTTGTGCAGTGTTTATGATAAATGGGTGAACAAGAGATGTAGTGGTATTAGAGGTAGACTGCGAGATAATGCTGATTTTATGTGTGCGGCGTGTCAGGGAGAGCAGGTGGAGATTGTTAGGCGTGAAAGGATTGAACCTGCTGGCGAGTCTCTTGTGTGTGTGGAAGAGTTTTGTTATTTGGGAGACGTTTTATGTGCCGGAGGTGGGGCTGAAGCTAGCTCGGTTGCTAGGGTGAGAAATGGGTGGAAGAAGTTCAGGGAGCTGTTGCCTCTCCTGACATTGAGAGGACTCTCCTTAAGTGCTAAGGGGTCTTTGTATGCAGCATGTGTTAGGAGTGTGATACTGTATGACAGTGAGACCTGGGCAGCAAAGGAAGAGGATATTCGCAGGCTTAAATGTACAGAAATGACAATGATTAGGTGGATGTGCAATGCGTCCCTGCGTGCAAGGCCTGGGGGGGCTGGGTTTACGATAGAAGAGTTGAGAGGTAGGATGAGACTGGAGTGTATTGGTGTTGTGATGAGGAGGGGTAGGCTGAGGTGGTTTGGACATGAGGAAAGGATGGGGGATGATAATTGGGTGCAGAGGGTGAGAAGTGTCAATACTAGGGGAGGGGTTGGGAGGGGCAGACCAAGAAAAACATTGGACTAGGTCATTAAGTGTGACCTCCGGGTTAAGGAATTGAACAGGGAGGCTGCCAAAGATCGAGCAGCATGGAGAGCCGCCATTAGGTGACCAAGGCCGACGCATGCAAGCATGCTGGAGCTTTCAAGAACGAAACGAGAAAGAGAGAGAGAGAGAGATGGGTAGGAGGGTAAGGGAATTACATTATGCACAGGCACACATCACACCAACAAGCATGCATTTGCAACCATTTTGCACATCATCCATGAAAAATATGCAGAAAATATTCCCATAGGACATTTCTCATTTTGTAACAGTACCCCTTATGAGGTGCATAAGCCTAAGACTAGCCAGCAACAGTTCAAAATATTTAACAGCTGACTGACCTACATACCTGGTGACATCATACAAGATGGAAGCCCTATCTAAAGGAAAGTCACTTACCAGTATTATACGGTACTAGGAACATGAGAGTGCAACTCTTCTACAACCTTATATTGTGGAAGTCTGACATCCCCATGACTGTACAATATCCATCCATCATCCAATCTTATGCCGCCCCATAACGAATGTATGAACTCGGGGCTAGGAAAGTTGGTCCTGACATTTATGATGAGAGTGACCAGCCTCACTCATCCCTGAGTGGCATTATGTGAGCAATAAAACCCAACCATCCCTTGGATATAAACCTACACAAGCACCTTAGGTACCCACTAAACCACCAAGTGCCATAATTTGGTTATACTGTATGGTTACCACCCAGCATAGTAAATGGTTTCCTGGTGTACAGGAAACCATTTGGCTTGTCACTCAGTGTAGAGTCACCCATAGGCAGAAGGAAGAGGAAAGAATGAAGGAAAGACAGAAGAGAGGATAAAGTCCCATAGGCAGAAGAAAGAGGAACGAAGGAAAGATAGAGAGAAAAGGAAGGATTGAAGAGAGGGAAGGGCAGACACCCAATGCAGCACTACATCAAATGAGTGAATGGTGAGCACACCCACCTACCACAAGGCTGTACAATAAATACACAAATATGTAAATAAATACTGTACCTACTTTTATATCACACACACAATCAAAACAAAATGACTGGTGGTAGTATATAAGTAGGAGGTGAAATACTATATTTCAAACCTGATTTATGAAGAATGCATAGTGCTGCTTCCTAAGACCTGCAATGACTGGTTCAGAATTCTGAGTGTGTCTGGATACAGACAATGAAATAACCGAGAGAAGGGGACTCCCAAATGAAATGTGATGGTGACTAGAGAAAGACTGCAAGTGGTGGAAGAATAAGAACCTTGAAGGAAGAGAAGAAAGATAATGTGTCAAGGAGTGAAGAGTATTCGCCCATGCAAATAAAAGTACTTATACTTCATTTATCAATGCTTAGGAAAAAAAATAAAAAATAAAAAAATAAAGTCAAGTAGCAAGTTTCAGGACAACAGCATGGAGGGGTGTTTATGTAAACATTAACGTGAGTATTGAACTTGAATTATCCGCCAAATGCAAGTTGCAATTTCCGCTGCTCTTACTCTTTTCACATTAATATCATGCAAGTCTCATCCTCACACCGTACTTTAATGTGGGTAGTATATACCACACTTCCACCCAATCCTCCTGGAGCCTAATACTCTGCCCTCTGTTTCACATCCAGGGCCACCTTTCCTCCTCGAGCCACTCTATTCTCAACTTCCTATGTATATTCTTTCAGTTATGTAGCGAGGTACCTACATTCATTACATGCACTGAAGTACAGTACCTGCATCCATCCCATTGAGTCTCCCTATCATTTGACAACCATAATTTTTACAGCCATTAATTTTCACCCCTTCAATTAAACCACATGATCTTTTTATTCTTCCTAAAAGGTCAGAAGAATTGAAGTCAAGGGTTACGTTGTGATAGGCTGATCGAAAAAAAAACAAGGGTTGAGGCCATAGAGTGCGACCTCAAGGATACAGGACTGAGCTAAGTGAAGAACTGCCATTAGGCAACTAGAGAGTTCATAAACGGTACGAACAATACGATTAACCCGATGATTTCATTACATTTACTGGATCTGTATTTGGTAAAGGCTATATCAGACCTCCGAAATTGGTTAAACTGAATACGGTAATTGGATCAGTGACCACAACCATGCCATTCACATTCACAAAACTGAGTCCAGTATGCACAGACCCCGTTCACCATAAGCATGTGAACAAAACATTTACGCTGATTTTAAATACTGTACTCCTACTTTCACCATTCATCACTAGCCCCATTATTTCACAACTCTTAGTTTCTTGTTCTAATTTTAAACTATCCCCATCCATACATACAATGAACAACCATGGGGACATCACACACCTACACATGCTTCATGTTCATAAAACTCTTTGATCATTCAAGTTTTATCACCAGCACCAGAATTATGCAATCATATTGTTTTGAAGGCTTGCACATATCGGCCTCAGTCACCTAATGGAAGCTTTCTATGCTGCTCAATCTCTGGCAGCTTCCCTATCCAGTCCCTTATCCTTGAGGTCACACTAAATGACCTCATCCCAGGTCTTTTTTGGTCTACCTCTCACAATCCTACCCCTAACATTAACACTTCTCACTTTCTGCACCCAATTATCATCCCCCATCCTCTCTACATGCCCAAACCACCTCAATCTACCTCTCCTCATCACACCACCAATACAATCCAGTCCCATCCTACCTCTCAACTCTTTCACAGTAAACCTAGTCCCCCCAGGCCTTACACTTGGGGATGCACTACACATCCACCTAATCATTGCCATTTCTGTTCATCTGAGCCTATAAATATCCTCTTCCTTTACTGCCGAGGTCTCACTACCATACAGCATTACACTCCTAACACATGCCATATACAAAGGTCCCTTAGCAAGGAGGGAGAACCCTCACAATGTAAAGAGAGGCAACAACTCCCTGAACTTCTTCCAACCACTCCTCACCTTCCATAATTCTTTTCTGACTTTTTATTAGATTAGATGATGATTATGATGATGATGTAATGACATTTTTCGATACAGTACTCCTTAAATAACCACTCAATCACATTTACCACCAGACAATTGCATTCAGCCCAAAGAAACCATTTATTCTTGCTGCTACCAGATGACTATTCTGTCAGTTTATCCTGCTAGCAGAGGAGTTAGTAAGATCCCCACCAGATCTCTCCTGACCTGAATAAAACTACATACATATACAAAAAGCAAAATTCTTGGGGTACCAAGAAGACCTTTGGAGTGAGGGGCTAATTACAGTAAATTCTTCAAATGCTGGAAGTGCTTTACCTCTCAGTCAACCTACAAGTGGTCATTCAAGTGTTACTTAGCTACCCTCCCTAACACTACCCTGGAATTGTGGCGCCTCTTACTCCCTGCCACTTCTCTCCTTTCACCACCACCAAGTAGTCTACATTGAAATGTTAGTACAATACAAGAATGCCATAGCTATTTCCATCAACCTACAAGTGGTCATTCAAGGGTTAGTCTACTATCCTCCCTAACACTACCCCAGGACTGCTGACTTCTCTCCCACCTCTCATTGCCTGCCAATCCTTTCCTTCCCCAACTTCACCAAAAAGTAGTATGTAGAAAGTTTCCTTCTCAACCTGTTGTGGGAATGGAATACAATAATAAGCATAAGTACAAAACTAATATATTTTATAAGCAGTCATATTATCCAACAATTTTAAAAGCACAATAACAAAAATGAGTTTCTCTGGTGTACAACATAAATGACATACTGTACTAGGTAAAAGACTGGTCCAATTATATGAGGTGCGACTGTTACACGAGTATCTACAAACTGTTCATAAATAACTACAGAACTGCTCTACCTTACTCTACATTTATATACAAATATTTTCAGGTACTGTATAATCTATACAGTATCTCTCCTCATTTCAAACTTACAACACACACACAGCTACAAACATTCTTAGAACTTCAGTGCACTGAGCTCTGCTTATGATTACACAAAAACAGTTCAGGTGACACTGGAATGGGAACAACTCTAAAACACAAAATCTGCACTCATAAGTTTCCTGTAGCACAGCCAATGCCACCATAAGCATGTCTCAACTTGTAAGTTTATACAATTGCCCTAAAAAGTGACGGAAGAGTATCCAGAAGTTATCGGTCAGAGACGATGCACATACTCCTCCTTATATCTTTACAAGGTGAAACCTATGTAAAATTGCAACAGAAAACAATAAATGCCAAACATTTTAAAATTGTAGGAAGCAATGCGTTTGTTACAATAACAGGAAATCCTAAATGGAACTAACTGAAATTTCAGAACTATCGATCAGGGACAGACACGAATAATTTGCGGAGTTCATATTAAGTATGGTAACATGCAATAATTTTTAGTAGTGTAAGACTGAAAAAAAAGAGATCAATAAACAAATAAAATGAGCCATTATTATTTATAAAATAATTCCACTTACAATACTTTGGAATAATTTAAAGTAACTTATTTCTGTTTTTGTTTTCTCCATGGACGACAACAGAAAGCGGGAAAGCGGCATAAGTTAGTAGGACTATTTTAAATGGTTTGATCAACAAGCACAACTTGAGCAGGTGTGTGGAGTCGGAGTTGAGGAGTCAAATACTCTTGGCTGGAGTCAGAATCAGTAAAAATATCTCAGAGTCCAACTCTTTTACGTGATCAATTCTCGTGTAAAGTACTGTACTTGGGTGCACTGCTAGGCCAGTTATGCCACTTCATAGGAAATTCCCACAAATTTGTAGGAGAAATTAGCTTTTGTGGGAGCTCTTGTGGGGGGACATTTCAAGCAAGCCATTTGTGGGATGTTTTTGTGGGAATATTGATTTAACGTGATTTTTTTCTGTGGAAATGTTATATTTCATGCTGTTTCACATGAATTAATATGTAGATCATTGAGATAAGTTACTAGACGATGTCATACAAGACGTATCCAATGACACGTGATACATCCTGTCCTGTACCAGACGAGTCTGATTCCTGTAGTATGTAGCCGTACGCAGTAATGCAGTATGCCTACTACTGTACTGCAGAAGGAGGGGAGGGGGAGGGGGGTGGAGTCAGAGTCAGAGTCGCAACCTTAAAATTTCCTGGAGTCAGAGTCGCAACCTTAAAATTTCCTGGAGTCAGAGTCGCAACCTTAAAATTTCCTGGAGTCAGAGTCGGAATTTTAAAAATCAGACTCCACACCCATGGACAGAAGACAACTTTTACTCAAAGACATGCAGTTATTACACTGCATTTGGCCAGTCTTCCAATAAGAAAAATCTCTTGAAGAATTAATATATGCCAGCGAATGACATATAAAGAACCTTGGAAACCTGCCGAGAGTCAGAGCTACTTGGAGAATGTCTACGTGTGTCATAGCCTAGTATCCTCAGTGCATAAACGATTGGCAAGAATAATAAAATGCAGAGGTTCATAATCAGTTCAATGATTTCAAAACTTTGAAATCAGCATTTTCAGTTAACCAAGATGTAGCAGTTTATTTAAAATGAAAGATGTTACAGATTAAAAGATGTAGCAGTACAGTATATGCTTTTGGACTGCAAGAGTTTATACTCATAAAATCATGTTTTGGTCCTCCTTACTGCCTAATGTTAGAGAAATGGGTAAAATCTGCCATACCTCTTTACGACTGATAATGAGTAAGCATCACTGGGAATAAAGTAACTAATAATAATTATAAGCAAGAAGACAAGGAATTAAAGGCATGATGGTTTTGCTGCTACCGCAGATAGAGTATTACTCGTATTACTAAGAACAGTTTTGTTGTTGCGGCACCTTTATTGTTGCTATATCATCACCACAGTATTTGAAAATAAGGTAGTGTATTGCAGTCACAAGAATTTTCCTTAACCAGTCTTCAAAACTAGAGCATTTGTATTTGAAAGCCTGGGAAGCAAATACACCAAGAACACAGGATTATACTACTTGCCGCGAGCAGAGTAATACATTACACATTCATTCAAGTCGGGAAACGCATCTTAGTGTTAACTTAATATATCACTGCCTCGTGTTACTCATTTTACATAATTTTTAGCGAGCCATATATTTTATATGATGTGAAATGACGAAGGCGCATAATTTTTATCGTATATTCACTAAGTTTTCATTGAATGTATGCCAGTGCTAAGTGACTAAACCAATCTAAAACTCTGCCATCACTTCTTGGGGTGACTGTACAATTCTGCCACTGTTTGTTTGTACACATACACAAACATAAATCAGTTCTTACCATTTTGTCAACTGCTTGCACACAAAAATAAACATCAAATACCAAACACATTCAAACTCAGTACAAATTTGTACATATGCATTGCATGCACACCAGACTTATGCACAATAATCGCAACCACACAAGTATATGAGATCCACAAACACTAACAGTATGTAGAGACTCCATTGCCTAATGTCTTCATGAGTGTGTAGCAATCCTGGAGGCGACGCTTGTCTCCAATCTTCTCAAGTGTCTTTGCAGCCTCAGCCAGCATGCCAGCACGCTCCCCTGGCGATGACAACAGCGGGGATGGCAGGTGACGACACGCCAGCATTAACGCTGCAGCATGTTCACGGTCACCACTAAAGTGTTCCAGCTTTTTATCTGTAACATACAAGAAATGTTACACATATCAAACTGCAGTTAAGTAATAATATCCCAGACCTATTCCATCCTTCCATCATCATCATCATCTAATCCTGCATTGCCCCATGAGGAGGGTAGGAGCCTAGGGCTAGGCAAGTCAGTCGTGACATTTAAGATGAGAGTGACCAGCCTCACTTATCTGAGTGGCATTATGTGAGCAATAAACCCCAACCACCCCTTGGATATAAACCTACACAGGTTCAATCCGATTGGAGTGCCCTAATTACCCACTAAACATCCATCCATCCATTATCCAATCATTCGTTGTCCCAAGAGGAACACAGAAGCCCGGGGCTAGGCAAATTGGTCCTGACATTTAAGATGAGAGTGACCAGCCTCACTCACCCCTGAGTGACATTACATGACCAATAAACCCCAATCACCCCTTGGATATAAACCTACAAAGGCTCAATCCGATTGGAGCCCCTTAATTACCCACTAAACCATCAGGTTACTACCCAGCATAGTAAATGGTTTCCTGGTGTACAGGAAACCATCTGGCTTGTCACTCAGTGTAGAGTCACCAGAAGGAAGAGGAACGAATGAAAGAAAGACAGACAGAAGAGGATGGAAGGAAAGAGGAAAGGACAGACACCCGAGAGCAGCACTACATCAAGTGAGTGGATGGTGAGTGCTCCCACCTACCACCACCCACTAAACATCATCTACTTAATCCCTGATTATTCCAGTCAGAGCATATGGGTCAAGGGCTATGCTATTCAGCCCAGAAACTGAAAATGGGTGACAAATTGCTCATACTCAAGAGGCATTCTGGGATCAATAAATTACAACCCCTTGAATTCTGACCCTTATGGGCCACATCCAGCTGGAGTGTTTAAACAAACCATCATATGTCTACTTATTGCCCATATCATACCACCTAGTGTAATAAATGGCTTCCTAGCTCATCACTTGGTGATGTGATACGAACCCTTGACCCTGCTGCAGATGACAAAATTGCTTGGATAGCAAAATAAATTTGTAACACAGGCCTACTTACATACATCATCTAATCCTGTGTTGGTCCATGAGGAGCATAGGAGCCTGGGGCTAGGCTAGTTGGTCCTGACATTTAAGATGAGAGTGACCAACCTCACTCATCCCTGAGTGGAATTACATGAGCAATAACCCTAATTATAAACAAGCAAGTAAACCATAAGATTCCAAGAATTAAGGGTTAAGGACTTAGTAGAGGTGCTAATCTTTGCTGTAGAAAATCAACGATCGAGAGAAAGGGTGATCAGGAATGGCAGGTGAGATATACAGGTACAGTAAACCCTTCACAAGTCGAACTATATGGGGCTCTACCCTAGTTCGAATTACCGAATTTTCCATCTCACCGAATTTTCACCCCAAAAAATTGCCAAGACAATACCTATTACTTGTCCTTTCAACACAATATTAAAGGAGCATATAGCCTATAAATAAATGAGTTATGACAAAAAACAATTTAGTGCATTTGATATACCTTTAACCCCTTCAGTGCTGGGTGTATTTTCATTCTGTTCTTGCTGCCACCAGACGATTTTAGTCAGTGTAGGTTGGATCTGTGGAAGTGCACGGGTTGGTACAGCCTTCGTTAGCCCCTTCAGTACATGAGTCCAGTCCTGAGTGCCATAAAATCGGCTGGAGGAAGTGTACATAAAGTAGAAATAGACGTCATAGTACTGAAGTGGTTAATTGGTAGAAAATCATTCACAGAGGCAGTACAGACCGTCGGCAGCGTGTGTTGGAGATGGATTTTCACCCCCCCAAATTGCAAAAACAATACTTATTACTTGTCTTTTTAACACTAAAGTAAAGGAGCATATACAGTGTATAAATTAATAAAGACAAAAAAGAAAGAATTCAGTGCACATAATTTGCCTTTCGTTAGAGGCAGTAGATTCGTCGGCAGTTTGTTTTGTTTTGGAGACGGAGGTGTGAGTTCACACTTTAACGTAAATTCTAAACAGTACCCAGTATTTATTTCACTCTACATTAAGAACTAAACTTAAATGTAATCATTGTAACAGACTGCAATGTAACACTTTCAGTAATAATAGTACCGAACTTTAATCATGATCACTTAACACTAAGTCACACACGCACATTTTTTTTTTTTTTAGCTTCATTCCTTTACAACTAGAGGTGCCAGTATCACTTCTTTTAAGCTTTGAACCTTCCATGGCAAGACAGAAGGCAAAAGGAGAGCACTGCTCAGCACTACATGACAGTAAGAATGGCGCAACTACAGTCTCCAAAAGCAAGCAGCAGACTGGCGCCACACGTCCACCTGGCACCATTTATTCCCCTACCTCCGTATTTCAGCCTACTTACATACGTGGTCTTGGCCTGAAGATTCTGTCATCTAATAGTTTGACTTGTGAAGGGTTTACTGTACTTCTATTAATTTCAGTGATAAGGCAACTCCTTCAATACGGTGCATTTATTTTAACCTATCACTCTCATCTTAAATGTCAGGAAGACCTTGCCTTGCCCTGGGCTCCTACGCTCATCATGGGGCAACATAGGATTGGATGATGGATGGATGGATAAAGATCCCTAACCCCTCACAGCTCTCCTAGCCAAGTGTAGAGTGTAGTCACGATTGGAGGGTCGATGCAACTAATAACCAAGGACTTATTCCTCTGTCAACCTAGACTCGTAAAAAATAAAGCAACAGTGACTTAAGTCGTGGGAATGACCCAATGTTCACAAGTCAAAAATAGACTATGCAGTGCATTTACTCCAATCTGACTAAGATCCCTAGCCCCTTTCAGCTTGGTTGGCTAAGTGTGGTCAGATAAGCCCATTAACCTAGAAACCAATGAAAATTCAATCCTAAAGGACTTGGTGGAGGTACTAACCCTTGCCACAGATAACAGAAGGTCGAGTGGAACGGTGTCTGAGGGAGCGGTCCAACAACTGCTGTGTGCGGGCCGGTGAAGCTCCAGCCATCATACGCAGCGTAGCCTCATGAAGGAACACCCGTGCCAGCACACCCTATCATAAATATCAGTCATCATTAACATGGTTACATATTACTAACCAAGGGAACTCATTCCTACCTCGAAACCATGACTCGCTGAATATCGTGCAACCATGGTTTATGTTACATGTGTGGCCCAGTTCCATCAGGAAAAAAAACAATTGTAAACAGCATCACAATAATTACCGGGTATGCATATAACATATCAACTACATGTAGCAGCATGTAAGCTATGCATAAGGGTGGATTGGTAGAGGGGGCTGATTAACAAACATGTAAAATAAACAAAATAAATATAACAACAGTATACCTTGTAAATTTCACAGTAGTGCTACAGCTAACTTCAGTAGTAATAAAGGCTCATCTGGATGTGAACCTGGTGGACTGCAGGCTGAAGTTGCCCTTTTCCAGCAGTCACCATCCACTTTCCAGATAATGGGGAGGGAACTGAGGAACATTTAGACAACCAGGCAGCTGAGCGGCCTGACAATATTGGTGCCACAACATGAAGGCACTCCTCACCAGCACCTTGTTAACTTCAGCATCATGTAAACATCCTTACACCCACTGACGTACTGGGCAATGATGAAGGAGACGCCTGAGTAGAGCCAAGTCGTGTCTGAATCCCTTCAACACTTCTGGATGAGCCACTCGGACTGCATCGCAGTCTGGTCCTCCCTCCCTTTCATTCTCCCACAACACACCACGCACACCCAGCACCCAATCAACCACCAGCAGCTGTACACTCTGTTGACAAAGAAGTAATATGATTATAGTTTCCTCTGTGTCCCAAGTGTCTACCAGCTGCTGTACACTGTCAACAAAAACCTCTATGGCATTAGCGTCCTCGTGTTCAAGTCTCTACAAGCAGCTGTGCACTCTGTTGGCATGAAAATAATAGGGCTATAATTTCTATCAGTCTCTTCCATCTTGGCTTAGTATGGTCAAGGACATCTTATTTAATAGGTTACAGTATGCATATTCATAATTTACTGCAAATGACAACATGGTTCAAACAAATACTTCACTCACATGGCTATGTACATTTTAAAAATATTATACATCTCTGGCAAAAAATGCTGATAATAATACTATGCTTTACCATAAAAACTCTTATGTTTAGTACACAAAAGCCCTAAGCAATAAACAAAAAATTAATGGGATGAAGCTCTAAACAATAAACAACAACCTAATAAAAATACAGACCAACTCAGATCTACTGGGATACACATCCAGGAGAAAAGAAGCCACAAATATGATCTCCCTCAATCCTGTGACATGAGAGGCTTGCATTGTTTGTGCTGGAAGGTGAAGTCATTCATTCCTACCCTAATACAAATGGCCATATTCAAGTAAGATTAGGAGGCATTCCAGGACCTCTTCCTTAACACCATGAGTCTGAGTGACATCCACTCACTCAATGTAGTGCTGCTCTCAGGTGACTGTCCTTTCCTTCCTCTTCTGTTGTTCTTTCCTTCTTTCTTTCCTAATCCTGCTGTCTATGGGTGACTACACTGAGTGACAAGCCAAATGGTTTCCTGTACACCAGGAAACCATTTACTACACTGAGTGGTAACCATATAATCAAATTATGGCACCTGGTGGTTTAGTGGGTAATTAAGGTGCTCCAGCCAGATTCAGCCTGTGTAGGTTTATATCCAAGGGATGGTTGGGATTTACTGTTCATGTAATGCCACTCAGGATCAAGGTACCTAGCCCTGGGCTCCTACACTCCTCATGGGGCAACACAGGATTGGATGATGTATGCATAAATGTATTCTTGCTTCTACCTGGTGAACGAATTCAATTTGCGAGAGCTCACTAGCAGGAATCAACAAAGACTATATCTAACCCTCCAGTAAAAAGTCAATCAAGCTGAACAAATCATCTAGAGAAAGTAAGAATAACATCCAAAAGGCATCCCTGAACTGAAGGCATTAATGATTCAGCATATTATCTACTTGATCATATGTTACTTATTTGTCATTCAAATATGACCTAGACTGCTTAACCTTTCACTAAAATAAGCCTCCTGTAAGGGTAAGTGGAGATTATTCAAATCATTCAACCTCAAAGCCTTTCCTAAGCTGAAAGCAATCACCTAAAGGTAGCAAAATTAAAAGAAAAACAGACATCACACCTAAGGGGTTAAATGACACAAAGGATTATTCCAGATGCATGCAAAATCTAAAATAATAAGAGGTGCTTGAGATTCTCCTTAGCTGACAATAATATTGGTCCAGAGAGGGCGGGGCTAGTTTCCAGAGACAATACTGTTATGGCACAAAGAGGAAGGGACAAATTTCCAGCCCTTCAATCCCCAAAAAATGAGAATGTGAGTTAGTGTCCTTCTCCACTATCTCAATGATAAAAACACACTGGTAAGTTCTGAACTGGCTACATGACACTACCCTATATAACTCTTATGGTGTGATGGGAAATCTGATAAGCAATGTCTCATCTTACAAACGAAGTGATATAATGGTAGTATGATTCCACTTTCTTTATATTAGAAAAATAGTAAACCACCATACTGACCCAATTTCCTACATAAGAAAACAGGAGTGTTATGATCCCGGAAGACTCAAAGCGTGGCCACAAAAGCTTAAGTATCACACAGGATGCAAAGTGAAATGGGTCAAATAGTCAACCATGCACTGTTCAAGTATACAAGCCATTTTGCTACTGAGAGAGAGAGAGAGAGAGAGAGAGAG
>JAGKTI010007629.1:25076-36210 GCA_018397915.1 Birgus latro
ACCCCATTAACTCGTAAAACTGCTAACTTGTGGAGGGTTGGAACCCAATTACCAAGAGTTAAATGGGTTCACTGTATACATACTGTGGTAGGTGGGGGCACTCATCATCCATTCACTCAATGTAGTGCTGCTTTGGGTGTCTGCCTTTTCTTCTCTTCCATCCTTCCTCTTCTGTCTTTCCTTCATTCTTTCCTCTTTCTTCTGCCTACAGGTGATTTTACACTCCCTCTTCTGTCTCTCTTTCCTTCATTCTTTCCTCTTCCTTCTGCCTATGGGTGACTCGACACTGAGTGACAAGCCAAATGGTTTCCTGAACACTAGGAAACCATTTACTATGCTGGGTGGTAACCATATAACCAAATTATGGTGCCTGGTGCTTTAGTGGGCAAATACAGTGCTCCAATCAGATTAAGCCTGTGTAGGTTTATATCCAACAGATGGTTGAGGTTTATTACTCACATAATGCCACTCAAGGATGAGTGAAGCTGGTCACTCATCTTAAATGTCTGGACCAACCTGCCTACCCCCAGGTTCCTACGCTCCTCATGGGGAAACATAGGATTGGATGATGGAATAGATAGATACAAATATAAATAAGGTTGTCAACAAAAACTGTTATCAAGTTTGAATAACTTAGATAAAGGCACTGATAATATATGCATTACAAATATACTCTTTTCTACATTTACTCTCGTGCCTTGAGAGTGAATGTAGAAAAGAGTAAAGTGATGGTCATTGAGAGAGAAGGTGACTCCCAGTGCAATGTTACAGTGAACAGAGGGAAATTGGAATTGGTGACTGTTCAAATACTTGTGTACAGTGATAGAAGAGAGGAAAATGTGCAAAAGAAGTGAAAAGTAGAGTGACACAAGGAAGGAAAGTAGCTGGTGCAATGAAGGCCTTTATAAGAAACAAGAGGCTTGTGTGCTGCAGCTGCATGAGGCTTACATGAAGGAGTGTTAGTGCCAACTTTAACATGGATGAACCTATGGTGTGGCATGAAAATTAAAAGTCAAGAATAAAAGCAGTAGAGATGGGACTGCTGAGGAACGTATGTGGAGTACAGAGAGTGGATAGGATACGAAATAATGTGATTCATGAAAGATGTGGAGTGAAGAAGTCGGTGAACACCAGAATCGAAGAAAGTGTACCGAGATTGTATGGTCATATGGAATGAAAGGATAACAAGAGAGTACTGAAAAAGGTATATCTGAGCAAACTTGAAGGAGGGAGGAGGCGAGCCAGGCCAAGGAGAATGTGGAGAGATATGGTGGATGAGTGTTTGTGGAAGAGAGGTTTGGAAGTCGGTGAGACTAGGGAACTGACAAGAAATCGAGCTGGTTGGATGAATGTTGTGAGGGGAAGTGCATGATCAGGGATTTGGCACCCCTTTTAACGTGGCAGCATCCGGACTGACTCTGTCAGATACATGTACGTGAAGCTACAGAACATGGTGATGTTTTGGCGTATCCAACAGAGCCAGGATTTCGGAGGCCTGAATGATGACTGAATGAGCCCATTGGACTGGGCAAATTTGGGCTGTCTGGACACTGCTACTCCTCACCCTGCCCTAGGATGGGAAAGGAGGTCTGGATGATGATGATGAAAAAATATATTCTGATTTGTGAAATTCCTAAGTGACTAAAATCTCAAGCCAATGCTGACAACATTCAGCCTATAAGTGCCTTCTTGTTCCATATGGGTTAACAACAACACTCAAATGAGATCTTTCTAATTTTATACTTATAAATGAGAGGCTTTACTTCAGCTCAGGCAACTCAACAGACTAGGGGAGTCCGATATAGCCTTCACTACCCCCTGAGTGCTGAAAGCTTTCCCTAGAGCTGAATATTATCTATGGAGGAGGAGGGGGATCTAAGGGTAAGGATTTAAATAAGTTACCTCATCTCGAGCTGCAAACGCAAGGGTGGAGGATGGAGGGTATGTGTCATTAAGCAGTTTGATGTAGTCCAGCACATCTGAAGTCTTTGTGCGTCGCCCAACCTCATCCCCATCCTCAGCCTTGTCCCCAGGATTCATCAAAGTGGAGATGGCTAGCTCTATCAGGTGCTCTCTGTAATATCATCAGCATATTTACTACTATATTAAAATCAGGTTGGACTTGCTCTAAATGCTCTATGGAATACAATGATCATTCTAACTTTAATTCCCATTAAGTTAAAATGGAGAAGGGAGGATCCATAAATACAAATACACAGTACAAATGCAGAATTGTGAACAATTCCCAGCACACAAAATAATTTACCAATTTACTACCCAACCCCATACCCCACCAATACTCTAATGTATCCAACTATCCATCATCCAGTCCTACGTCACCCCATAAGAAGTGTAGGAGCCCGGGGCTAGGCAAGTTGGTCCTGACATTTAAGATGAGAGTGACCAGCCTCACTCATCCCTGAGTAAGTAATGAATCCCACCTATCCCTTGGATATAAACCTTCACCGGCTCAATCCGACTTGAGTGCTGTAATTACCCACTAAACCACCAGGCGCCATAATTTGGTTATATGATTACCACCCAGCATAGTAAATGATCTCTTGGTGTACTGGAAACCATAGTGGCTAATCTAATGTAATAAGTATACAATAACTTACGATGCATACCATGACAAAACTGTAGTTTCTCATCCCATCCTTATCCTTATTTCACCTGTCCACAATTACATTCAAGTACATTTCTCTCAGAAGCAAATATAATAAAAAGGATGATACAGCCCAAATTTGCTTAAAGTGAGATGTGTGGAGGACAAGTGCTCCTCTGACTGAAACAACTAAAAGCTTATGCTTCAAAAAATATACTGAATCAAAAACAATTCTAAACAAGTAAGAGTTACTGGTTCATCAGTGACTTAATAATGAAAGGACAACAGGACTATTTGTACAGGCTCTATCAACAAGTTACTTCAGTTACCTGTACAGGAGGAGGAGGTAGGATAGTGGGTCAGCCTTGTCTGTGAGTTGTGTAAACATGGACTTGCGATTAGCATCATAGGACCATTTGTGAGAGACAAAGAACCGTTTTCCCGAGGGAGTGAACAGCCACTTGATGCCATTTGAGGATCCTCCTTTCTGCTCTATCCTTGCTCTGATGCGCTCAGACCGACTCAGCAAAAGACGGGCCAACCAGCGGCACCTCTCTGGCAAGCTCTCCTTCACACGCAGTGCACATGACACCAGCATCTCTGCCATAGTGCTGCCTGGGGAATGAAGGGGAGTGAGAGAAATCACCATTAAACCAAGTTTTAAACTTACACATCAAACATCCAGTTCAATATAACGCATCAAACCCTAAATAATAGTCCAAAAATTTAACAGGCAAACAAACACATATATAAGCACAATTTATCCAAATTGCACTCACATCACTTCTAAAGGTACAGTACCTCTGTTGACCCCCTTGAGACTGAGGATGTCTAACATTTTTCCAATCTCCAACAATTCTACTTATGGTAATTTAGGGAAGACCTCTTGCATCAACAGGCTGATTAAGTCTGCATCTAACCCTCCTCTTTGGACAATCTAAAGCTTAACTGTACTGTCTGGAGGAAGAAAGAATGCAATGACATCCACAATCCTAAAGGGCTAAAGAAACTGCTGGCATTAATCTCTCCAACTGAAAGCTATGTAATGGCATGGCTTACCTGGAAAGGACCCACTCTCAGCCAGATTGATGGAGGTGAGGGCAAGGTAGAGGCCAAGGAGGTGCGAAGTGTCTTGCGTGTGGCCCATCAGGTGCAGCTGGTGGAGTCGGTGGTACACGCGGGCACATTCGCTCACACCATCACGCACTTCATCTCGCAATGACCTAGTGGAAAAATGAGTTTAGATCAAAGGTTACTATGTTTAAACAGGAAGTACAATATTACCCTCAGATATTTCATCTCACCATGGCAGTGGAAGCAAGGGCTCAGTTGAGTGGTTATATTATTTATGCAAAATTCATATGAACTTGTTTCATTTTGTTTATAAAGGCTCCAACATGCTTGCAGGCATCGGATTTGTCACCTAGTGGTAGCTCTCCATGCTACTCGATCTCTGGCAGCCTCCCTATTCAGTACCTTATCCCTAAGGTCAAACTCAATGACCTCATGCAAGGTCTTCTTCAGTCTGCCCCTCGCAACCCTACCCCTAATGTTAACACTTCTCATTTTTTGTACCCAACTGTCATCCCCCATCCTCTCCACATGCACAAACCATCCCAATCTACCCCTCTTCATCACAGCACCAATACACTCCAGTCCCATCCTACCTTTTCACTCTTCTATCACAGACTTCATCTTGCAATGACTTAGCAGTTGCAAAGGTCTGGAAGAGAGGGTACAACAACCTTATGGTATGTATTTCATCTTGCAAGAACCTGGTGGAAGCAAGGAGTTAGCCAAGAGGTGACAATATTTATGCAATACTCTCAAGCACATCTTTCAAGAACCTTGTGGGAGCAAGGGTTTACCTGAGGTTACAATATTTATGCAAGCAAATAAGTGCCAAATAGAAACAAAAGTTGATGAAAAAGTACACCAAGAAGCTGATGTGACAGTATGAAAGAATGGTAAGTCCACAGTACATGTTAAAGGTCAGTGCCAAGTTGAACTGAAATGGCAAAAGTGAAAATACAAAATAAATAAAAGATCTACAATGTTGCTCAAAGGAGACATATATAGACAAAGAAAAACTGATAGACAGAGACAAGAGTAAACACACAACACTCACTGGTGTAGGAAAAGTCCACCTGCATACTTGGCCAGCCATGTGCCAACATGGAGGCGCTGTAGCACCTGTCGGGTCCACTGCCACATCACACCAATCACCTTCTCCACGAATGAGCCAGGCAGAGGCCGACCAACTGCCGCCAGTGCTAAACCATACTGATGGCTTGCACGGCTGTAGCTTCCCTGTGGAGGTCGTGCCACAGATAACATACATAATAAATTACATAAGAATAATGCCACCAGTGTGGACCATGGTACACCTCTTCCATGGACTGGATGCTAAAACCATGTGCTATAACCAACCATTTACTTCCCAACAGTTGAAACTTTCTGCGTTTTTCTTAATATCTTAACCTTCCTACCTGGACACTACCAACAGTTTTGCAACAACTATGCTTGCCTGTTTTATTTCTGGATCCTACCAACTCATTTGGTAAGTGGGAAACTAAAGAGTTCAAATGATATTCTTCTGAACTAAATAAAGATGACTAACATTTTCAAAAGACCGCTGGCCAACCTCTGGCCATCCTTACCTTAGCCATGTCCAGATCTGCCTGTTTGCGATGACGCCAGAATGTGTCAGCTGTGACATCCTTCATCAACACAGGCTCTCCATACACAAACACCCTCACCAACACCACTGCCACCGTCACCACATTTACCAACCACACTAGGGCAGACGAACACACCAACTGACGCAGTGAAAACATTCCTGGCGAAGTAAATAAGACTGAATGAAAAGATGGAAAAACATCATCATCATCATCCAGACCTCCTTTCCCACCCTAGGGCTGGGTGAGGAGTGGCAACATCCAGACAGCCCAAGTTTGCCCACTTCAAGGGACCACACTTCCATTCACTCATCATTCAAGCCCCCAGAATCCTGGCTCTATCTGATATATCAAAAACTTTGACCACACTCTGTAGCTTCACATAAACAAATGAAGGAATTTATGTATAGATGGATGAATGAAGCTGGATAGACGAATGAATGACAAGTTGGCTCTAGGGAACAGATTTAAGGTACCAGAGTCACAGTAAGTTTTGTGCCATCTTCCTTTGTTTACTTCATCACTCTCACTACCAAAAACAAATAGGGTTGGCAAGATCTAGAAACATGAATGCAAATACAGAACAATACAGCTATGAGGGGAAAAAAAAAAAATCCAGTGACAATGCATAAAACTTTGAAGCAAGGCTTAAACAAGAATTGCCAATTTCCTTCAGTACTGTTATTGGTTCTATCCTCATCATCCAGACCCTTCCCACCCTGAGGCAGGTGAGGAGTAGCTGTGTCCAGATGGCCAATGCTTGCCGAATTCATTGGGCCACGCTTCCGATCATCATTCAAGCCCACGGAATCCTGACTCCATCTGACAGACCAAAGGGTTTCCACCACATTCTGTAGCTTTGCACATACCTATCTGATTGAGTCAATCCAAATGCTGTCACGTTAAAAAGGGGTGCCAAATCCCTGGTCATACACTTCTCTGTCCTCACTCCACATCTTTCACAAATCACATTATTCCATAGCCTATCCACTTTCTGTACTCCACATACAGTACATTACTCAACAGTCCCATCTCCACTGCTCTTACTCTTGACTTTTCATTTTCATGTCACACCATAGTCTCACACTCGAATGTTAGAGTTGGCAATAACAATCAATCGTGTAAGCCTTGTGCAGCAGCAACACTCAAGCCTCTGTTTCTTAGCAAGGCCTTCACAGCACCAGCTACTTTCCTTCCATGTGTCATCTTTCCAGGTCTTCTGCACACTTCCCTCTCTTTTCTATCACTGTACCCAGGTATTTGAATTCTCTCACTAATTCCAGTCTCTCTCCATTCACTGGAACATCAAACTGGGAGTCACCTCTCAATAACCATCATTTTATGCATCATCATCATCATCTGGATCTCCTATCCCACCCTAGGGCAGGGTGAGGAGTAGCAACATCCAGACAGCCACTTTATTCTTTTCTACATTTACTCTCAAGGCACGATGCTCATAGACATCTACAAATCTCTCCACTAGTCTACCAAGCTCTTGTCCAGTATTTGTAAGCAGTACTGCATCATCAGAATACATCAAATTTGAGATATTCCATCCATCACCATTCATTACCAACACCACTCCTCTTTCAATTGCTTGTATTTTTACTTCCCTCATCACCCCATCCATATATATATAGAACAACCATGGAGACATCACACAACCTTGTCGCACACCAACAATGATCGTAAACCATTCACTTAGATGCCCATTTACCCTTACATATGCTTCACTACCATCATAAAAGCTCTTAACAGCACCTAGCAGCTTACCATTTACACTGTACGTATGTAAAACCTTCCACAATCTTTCTCTGTTTACTTGTCATATGCTTTTCCCAGATCCATAAATGCCATACTGGTAAACACCTTATAGTCCTTCTCACAAGCTTTCTCCACTATGTCTCCTTGCAAATATTTGATCCAAACATCCTCTGCCACTCCTAAAGCCACTGTGTCCATCACTCACTAGCCCTTCTCATATCTCTCTTACTTTATAATAATTCCTACATAAACCTTCCCTACAACACTCAATAGACTTATGCCACAATAATTCTTGCACTCACTTCGCTCACCTTTATTCTTGTACGGAGGTACTATCGCAGCCTTTTCCCACCCTAGTGGCACAGTTTCTCATCCATGCCTTCTTACATATTTCCAACAAGCACTTCATTCTATTCTCTCCACTATATTTAATTATCTCTGCATGCACCACATTAGTTCTAAACTTATGTTTTTCTACTCTTGTCAGCTTGTACTGTACCAAACATGCTTTCCTACCTAATTTCAGATCCTACCAACTGCTTAGTGGCAACATGGGTTTGGATGGTGACAATGTACTACATGCAAAACTGTAATACAATGCTCTCCAACAGCAGAACTGAAATACAGTGCTCTCCAACACCCACCATCTCCTTCTGTTGCATCCTCCAGTATGGTCCTGCCTGGTACCTCAGAGGCAGCCGAGGTGAAGGTAGGCATAGCACGGCGAGCGAAGAGACCAAGTGGGTTGAAGGCCAGGATAGCCAGCAAGAAGACACAGAGCACCATGCGAGAGCCCTCCCCTATGTTGCGAGTCAAGGCCAGGTGGTAAGGTGGACTGCTGGCTGCAGATGCTAACTCCTGTGTAGATTACAGTGAACATTAGTGATGATAGTGTGTCAAAACTTTTACAATAACATTACCTAAACTTCCAGTTTTCTTGTCAACAGAAAACTGTGCTATAAAACACAGCAGGCTCCAATTTCTGTATTGGAATATGTCAAATTACTGATGTTTCCACACAGCTACCAATCAAGTACCGACCTTAAACTATCAACAGATACAGTTAGTCTGTTACAAAGCTCACTAGTGACCAATGAAAAGACAAATGGTAACAGCAACACAATATAATGAACCTTCTCACTGAAGCAGTTTTCAGTTACCACAGAACCCAACCAACAGGCAATCAAACCCACCCTACACAACTCACAAGTTCATTCTGATATTCAAGTACTCTACCATACTAAAACCTTACGTACATACAGTAACTACATCAAGAACATTATCCCATTCACAAACCTAAGAATATCAAATTTCCACACACCCCACTACCATAAATGAATACTCTTTTGTGTCCAGTCCCCCTCCTCTCAGTTGCCAAATACACTCACCTCTTCCTTTACTTCCATTTTGCCAGCCCTGGGTGAAACCGGCGGAGAGGAATCCGAGAACGGTGACCTAACAGGCGAACCATCCGAAGGTGGGGGGGTGTAAGGAGCAAGCAGATCAGTAATCTTCTGGTTTTCATCATGCATCCTGTACTTATTTAACTCTGCTCGAAGCCTTCTGTTTTGGTTCTGTAGATGCCGGATGACATCTATGGCCTTCTTTAGGATCTGAGATTTGTGCAGCTGTAGAAAAACGCTTCATTAAGTAAATTTTCAGTTGCAGTTTAACCATTCAGTGTACTACCACTTTCAAAATGCTCAGTGAATACATTTTTGACATTTTAATATTCACACTGCATTAAGATGCCTGTCTGTTCTCTGTTTTTGCAAAAATTCCCAAAGACCAAATATGTATTCAGTTATACTGCCTTAAAAAAAAAAAATAAATACAGTAAAAACAAAAATAAAAAAAACATACGTCATTAATAAATGTACTGTTACAATGACAAGAAACAAACTAAACTTCCCTGCAACTCTACACTATATACACAAACATTTACTGTATTTAAAGAATGCAGGGAATACTGAACATTTTGTAACAATACAATACAAACTAGCAATATTATGTCTGACCTTTGCATCCTCCCCAGCCACAAGGTTTTTCAGTTCAATGATTTTGTCATTGATGGAGAGACGGTAGCGCTTCTCAATGGCATTGTGAGAATTGCGCTTCTCCCCCTTCTGAGGGAGGATGACCTGCTTGATGGGCTGGTTGACCACCCTAGCCAGTGGCAGACGATCCCCCTCCAATACCACAGGGATGCCAGTCACCACTGTGGCTGTGTCTAGACCAGTCAGTGGGGTGGCTATGGTGGCAATGGTGGGGGCTGCCTTGTACACCAGCGTGTGTGGCATGGTCAAACATGTGCCGGCACTGCTAGTGTTTGTCTCTGTTTTGGGCAGCACCAACTGCTGAACTACTTGAGGTTGCTGCACCACCTGGGACACAGTTGTGGTCACCACCCTCTTGGTCAGTTGTTGGGGAAGAGTAGCCACTTGCTGTACTGTTGGCTGCACTGGCACTGTCTGTGGCTGCATCTGAGTCAGGGAGGCTGGTTGCTGCATATTAACCTGCTGCTGCGAGAGCAACTGCTGCAGCTGTGGTGCATCACTCATCACCCCCGAGGCCACAGTGACCTGAGAGGCAGGGTCTATGCGAGGTGTGATGTGAGCCACCTGCCTCACTGCAGTGCTACTGCTGCTCACCACCACACGAGACCCAGCAGCATCACCAACCTGACAACCATACACATTTTATTACTGTAACCCTCACCTTCATCCTACATGTGACTCAACAACAAAACCAACCTAGCAACCACACATATTAGATTACTCTTACCTGCATATCAATCCTTTTGGTGTTCATCACCACACACAACACATTAAACCTGGGAATCACTACATTACAGTAGTCATACCCACGAATGCAATTTAATTCCCTTCTCTCTCAGCAATTTCATTTGCACATTACAACCCACTGTCCTCTTGCACTTTACTGCTGCAAACTATGTTGATATTAAAATGACATAACATATACAGGAGAATGTAGTGAGATAATAAGCAAAATAACTGCTCGAACAAGACATGTTATGAGGCCTCCTATGGTACTCAGAGTAAGTCTTACCCCCATATTAATCCTCACTCTGCAGCTGGTACATCTGGTATTTTCTTCAGCATAAAACCCGAAAATGTGACTGAACAGAGAAATGCTCCGATTCAGGACTAAAAAACAATCCTCGCTTTGCCTCTGCCACACCGTTTTCGTTTTTGAAGGCTCCAGCATGCTTGGATGCATCAGCCTTGGTCACCTTATGGTGGCTCTCCATGCTGCTCGATCTCTGGCAGCTTCCCTATTTAGTCCCTTCACCCTGAGGTCATGTGGAGAGGATGGAGAGTGAAAGACTGATGAGGAGAGTGTATGTGAGTGAGGTGGAGGGGGAGGCCAAGGATGAGAGGAAGGGATGGAGTGGAGAAGTATATGAGAGAGGGGGGTGTAAGCTGGGAGCAGGGCAATGGAATGGCGGGGGAGAGGGCGACATGGAGGCGATTTGTTTGTGACCACCCCTTACAGAATTAAGGCGTCTGGCAATAGACAGATAGATAGACCACGAGGTCAAACTCAATGACTTCGTCCCAGGTCTTTTTCGGTCTACCTCTCACTACCCTACCCCCAACATTAACACTTCTCACTTTCTGCACCCAATTTTCATTCCCCATCCTCTCCACATGCCCAAACCATCTCAATCTACCTCTCCTCATCACAACACCAATACCCTCCAGTCCCATCCTACCTCTCAACTCTTCCATCATAAACACAGCTAGCCCCCCCAGGCCTTGAACTCAAGGATGTACTGCACATCCACATAATCACTGTCACTTCTGAATGTTTGAGCCTGCAAATATCCTCTTCCTTTATTGCCCAGGTCTCAGTACCATACAGTATTACACTCCTAACACATGCTGCATACAAAGATCCTTTAGCACAGAAGGGGAGTCCTCCAAAATCAGGAGAGGCAACAGCTCCCTGAACTTCTTCCAACCACTCCTCTCTCTAGTCACAGAGCTAGCTCCTGACCCACCTCCAGCATATAACAGGTCTCCCAAATAACAAAACTCTTCCACACACTCAAGAGACTCACCGG
>JAGKTI010007630.1:11926-36208 GCA_018397915.1 Birgus latro
CAACATGGAGGCAGTTTGTTTGTGGCCACCTCTTATGGGATTTAGGCATCTGGCAATAGATAGATAGATAGATAAACTACAGTAAATTTCAAAGAGATTCGCAGTCAGAGTTCCATTGCTGCCTTTATAACTATGTCACCAATTTCCCCCAAATTTCAGTACTTAGTTTTGTGGAAAAATGAGTGATACAGGGAATTTTGACACATCTCTGGCATGCAATGAGGTCTTACTGTTTTATCTTCCCTCAACTCTTTCCGTGTCCCCCCTAAAGGAAGAGGTTGGATTGCAGGAGTGCAGCTTAAGCCTGCAGTTGACTAGGTGCACATTTCAGATGAGCCTGGGGCCACAACAACAGCAGCAACTACTGTGTTACCATTTTAAGAGTCAGCTGCCATTTAGGAATAAACCATCCTTGCCTAGCACAGAAAGATGGCCGGCTGTGGGACATACCGAGCAGGGGCGGAGGAAGGGACGGACATTGATGAGCTGATTCCAGACCTCCCCCCCGGCCCCCTCCAGTCCTACCGCAACTCTGCATCCTTTAACTGGAAGACCATGAGGGTGCATCTCGACCCACCGGAAGTTATTGCTTTCATAGTGCGTACTGGTTAATTATTTACAGTGCAGTATTTAGTTGTGTGTATTAACTCATGTGTTGACCTTTCTCTACCCCTTTGGAAATTATTGCTTACATAGTTCGTACGGCTTTATTATTATTTTCATGACAGTACGGAGAGGCCTGTAGGTGACCAAGGGTGACACATGCAAGCTTGTTGGAACCTTTATAAATGAAATGAAATACTGTAAATGAAACAACTCCTTCACCCCTAGGATTATCTAGTGTCACTGTAACTTCTACAGCTGAAGTAACAGTGAATTTCTACAGCCATAGTAAACCAACAGCTTACCCTTTCCCATGACAGAATCGGCTGTGTCACTTCCTGGAGAGAGAGCCGATATTCCAGCAGTCCCAGACGCCGCCCAGCTTTGAGGAGGAGCGGTACCTGTGTTTCCGCCGCGTATGGACCATCTTGAATGCCAATGAGGATGATATGGCAACAATAACATACGATAACAAAATAGTTAGTCTTGAATTGTTTGAGTCCAGGGAGGTCTTTTCATTTAAGCTCTTCTCTCAGATGGGAAAGTCTACTACTACTAATACTACAACTCTTACTCCTACTGCTGTTACTGCTGTGGCATATTTCTTGAGTTTATTTTTCCAGCCTTCAACTGGTTTGGTTAACTTAAGGAGAACCATCGTTAGTGACAGGTTTACAAATACGGTAGTCTCCAGTAACCCCTTCACAACCCATTTTCTCTCCCTCACAAGAGTAAAATCATCCAAAGGCAGAAAGGATAGAGCTAAAAATACACTGTCGGATTTAAGGGGTTAGTCTTGCCATTCCTTATTTATTTTTATTTATTTATTTTTTTTGTAGTAGGTGGGGGTGCTCACCATCCACTCACTCGATGTAATGCTGCTCTCGGGTGTCTACCCTTTCCTCTCCTCCATCCTTCTTTCCTTCCATCCTCTGCTGTCTTTCCTTCCTTCATTCTTTCTTTCGTCCTTCTGCCTACGGGTGACTACACTCCCTCTTCTTTCTTTCTTTCTTTCCTCCATTCTTTCCTCTTCCTTCTGCCTATGGGTGACTCTACTCTGAGTGACAAGCCAAATGGTTTCTTGTACACCAGGAAACCATTTACTACACTGGGTGGTAACCATATAACCAAATTTTGGCACCTGGTGATTTAGTGGGTAATTAAGGTGCTCCAGTCGGATTGAGCCAGTGCAGGTTTATATCCAAGGGATGGTTGGGGTTTATTGCTCACGTAATGCCGCTCAGGGATGAGTGAGGAGTACAACTCTCATGTGTGGGGAGGCTCCCCACATGCAGCTCTTCTCAATAGCATGGAGTCAAAGGCTTTTCGTCTCATTAACTCTCCTCCTCTTACTGATTCCCTTCAACCTCTGTCTCTTCGCCCCACTGTTGAATCTTTATCTCTCTTCTATCGCTACTTCGATGGCCACTGTTCCTCAGAACTGTCTGCTTGCATCCCTCCACCTCTACGACGGGCACGTAGTACCCATCTAGCAACAAACTCTCATCCCTTTTCTGTCCAACTCTCTAATGCAAGAGTTAACTGTTACTCCCAGTCCTTCATTTATGCAACTGCTCAGCTCTGGAACTGTCTTCCTTTGTCTGTATTCTCTACTTTGGTTCCTTCCTTGCATTAAAAAAAAAAAAAAACAACTTTCCTAGCCCCGGGCTTCTATGCTCCTGATGGGGTGGAGTAGGATTGGATGATGGATGGGTAGAATGTTTTAGTGCAACCTCTCGACATCCATTCCACAAGGTTGAGCAATGTTCCAGCTGAGAGCACACATGACTCTTGTAAATAATGGCTAACTGCTTGTCAGTGAAGAGGTTACAGAGTCTGTACAATAATCCAAGTTTCTTTGAAGTGGTTTTAGCAAGTGATCTAACATAAGAGGTTCAGCTGAGGGCATTGTTAAATGAAACACCGAGAATTTCAGTACTTTTAGGGATTGGAGTATTAGTAGCATTGAAGGCAATGTAGGAATCAGGCATTATCTGTATATTTGTGAATTGTATATATTTGGTTTTCCTAGCATTAAATGAGACAATTTTATTTTGTCCCCATTCAGTGATCTCAGATAAGTCTTGATTTATTGAGATGGCTGTACTGAATTTTGGGTTAGAGATATTAAATTTTGTGAATGGGGGTTTATGTTTGTCTGTGTGCCAGGGATAACTACTGTATACTCTTTTCACTATGCTGTGGCTTAAAATTGCCAGCTGACTATCTTTTAATGTGGAATCGTTACAACAGAGTAATACAAGTTCCTGTAGTGTTAGTACCTGTGGTGGTAGTGGTAGCAGTAGTACTGGTAGTAGTAGTAGTACAGGTAGCTGCAGCCCCAGGCTTATCTTAAGTGTTAACCCAGTGGACTTCAGGCTTAAGTTGCACCCCACCTTTTAGGGGTAGAGAGGAAGTGGAGGGACATTGTGTATAACTGAGCCATGGAGCAACCTGGTTATATTGCTGTTGTCTCTGGAAGGTGTCTTTCTCCATTACCACCTTTAGTATGTGGGGCCTGAAGGAGATTGGGGCAACAACATCAAAAACAATAAAAACTAGAGGCCCCCCTAGGGGGGGGAACACACCAGCTGCAAGCCAATACATATCTTGTGCGGCTCGGAATATGACCTTTACCTTGATCTTCTTTCACCAGTTTTGATCTCGTAGGAGATTTTTAGCCCTACTACACACCTGTAAAATTTTGTGGTGATAGCTTGAGCAGTTCCGAACTTATCGTAGTAACAGACTCACAGATAGGCAGACAAACACTAAACAATACTCGTAGGAGACTTTCATCCCTACTACACAGCTGTAAAATTTAGTGATGATATCAAGAGTGGTTGCAAAGTTATCATGGTAACAGACAGACAGACCTTGACCTACTTTTACCAACTTCAAACTCGTTATCACTTTTTTCCTTACTACACACCTGTAAAAATATGTGATGATATCTTGAGTGGTTGCAAAATTATCCTGCTAATGCACAGACACACACAGACACACACACACACACACACACACACACACAGTAAAACTGAAAACAGTACCAGCTTTGCTATTGCAGCTGGCAACAACCACCACGAGCACCTGCAAAACCACCACCACCACCACCAACAACAACAACAACAACTTTCACAGACCATAATCCCCCCTCCCCCAGCGTATGGCAAAGAATGCACTGTATGGAGGTTACGATTGGGGCACATCGGCACGGATGGCACTTCTCACTTCCTTTGTGGCAGCGGGCATTTATGGTCTCGGCACCAGTCGACACTACAAATACATTGAGGCCATAAGAAACCACCAGGTCAGTATGTCTATCTGTCTGTCTATCTATCTGTCTAACTATCAGTCTATAGCCAGATGCCCTAATCCTGTAAGGGGGGGCCACAAACAAATCGCCTCCATGTCGCCCTTTTCTCTGCCATTTCAGTGCTCTCCCCTTAACTTACACCCCTCCTCTCTCATATACCTCTCCACTCCATCCCTCCATCTCATTCTTGATCTCCCCTTCATCTCCCCCCTCCACTTCACTCACATACACTCTCTGTGTTAGTCATTTGCTCCATCTTCTCCACATGACCAAACCACTGCAGTATATTTCTCCTAATGCTTTCTATCACATCCACATCCACACAACACCAACTAAAAATTTGTTACCCTTGTCATTCATGTGATGCAATATGACACATGGTCCAAGAATTCTGAACTACCAACGGTACATTTCAAAGCTCCTCTCACCCACAGGAGTAACAAAAATTTCTGTAGCGGATGTACCCACGGGTCTTATTCTAGTACAGCAGACCTTCATTATACAATGAACTGCTGTGCGATGAACCACTTATATGATGATGAAATGTTAGGACCTCTTTCAATATACATTTGCATTTTTTGCCTATACAGTAAGACCTCACTATAACGGACTAATTGGGGCTCAGGCCAGTCCAAAATATGCAATTTTCCGATAAAAGCGACATCCGGACTTACCCCTGCTAATCCGGACTTTTTCCGATATATCAGACATTAGTCCGGATTGAATCGGTAGTTTTCACCACCATTGCAGTATTGTACTGTGTTATACCTTCACTACATTAATCAAATAGTATAATAATACTGTACTGTGCACTGAAAAACATGTCTTTTACTTGTCTTATTGTGGTGAACATAGCTGAAGTTGTCAGGCAGTCCGGACTGCTTTCTGGCTATATAGGGCTTTTTCCAATATATAGGGGTTTAGTCCGGTAGCTCCTTGAGTTCGATAAAACCGAATTCCGGTCTACTGAAGTCAGTTATATCGAGGTTTTACTGTACAATCATTACCTACACTGGAGTATATTGAAGCTGTGAGGAGGAGGGATAGATTGAGATGGTTTGGGCATGGAAGGATGAAGGATGACAGTTGGGTGCACAATGTGAGAAGTGTGAACGTCAGGGGTAGGGTTGCAAGAGGTAGACCAAAAAAGACCTGGGAAAAGGTCATAGACTGTAACCTTGGGATGAGGAACTGAACAGGGAGGCTGCTAGAGATGGAGCAGCATGGAGAGCTGCCATTGGGTGAAATGGCTGATGTGTACGAGCAAGTTGCAGCCTTTATAAATGGTACAAAGCGATACGCAGGGCGGTCTGTATCAATATGTACACCCCAGCATTGATCAGTTTTAGTGTAATAACATTGTGTATATCAGCAGTGCAGTTACACACAGATCAGTTTTAGACCCTATTCACACGAGGCATTTTTAAACACGGCGTCTACCGCCAGAGAAACGCGGCAGTTGCACACACGACGCATGTGTCCATCCCCAAATAAACACACGTTCCCTGAAACGCTAAAAAAATGCGCGGTAGCAAGGGAAATGTCGGATCGCCCGTTTGGACCAGCGGTTGAGAAAAACTCGCGGTAGTGTGTGTACAGTCCAATACACTACCATTGTCTTTGCTAATGCGCGTTTGAAAACGCCTCGTGTGAACAGGACCTTAGTGTAATAAAGGCTGTCTGTATCATTATTTACTCCCCTACACAGATCACTGGATGCTTCTGCCTGACAGAAATCTCCCATGGCACAAACTCCCGAGCCATGCGCACTGAGGCGCGCTACGACCCTGCCACACAGAGCTTCATCCTACACACACCTGACTTTGAGGCTGCCAAGTGCTGGGCTGGAGGTCTTGGTAAGGCTTTCATGGTTGCTAAATGACTTGGTGTATGGGGTAAACAAGCCCTTAAAATGTCACGGTCATTAGAATACCTGTAATTATAATCATGCATTACAAGAGGCCTTCCCTATGTTGAATAAATTATCTGATAGTGACAAGAATAGACTAACGAAGGCATCACCCAGATTCTCTATTTTCGTATCAGGTATTTCTTTTGTTTTATCTGTATATGTTCCCTCCTCATCCAACACTGCAACAGCTTTTTACTCTTAGTTTTGATAATTTGGCCCCTTCTCATATTGTACTTATTTATTTACTTGTTTTTATCTTTATTGTCACTTCTCAGCCTGCACTGCAACGCATGCTATGGTGTTCGCGCAGCTGTACACTGCTGACAACACATGCCATGGCCTTCACTGCTTCCTTGTGCCCCTACGCAACCCCTCCACCCTCCTGCCCTACCCTGGCATCACCATCATTGACATGGGACACAAGCTGGGACTCAATGGTGTTGATAATGGGTAAGATTGGCAATGGTGTCAGTAATGGGTAAGGTTAGCAATGGTGTCAGTAATGGGTAAAATTGGCAATGGTGCCGATAATGGGTATGATTGGCAATGGTGTCGATAATGGGTAAGATTGGCATTGGTGTTGATAATGGGTAAGATTGGCAATGGTGTCGATAATGGGTATGATAGGCAATGGTGCCGATAATGGGTATGATTGGCAATGGTGTTGATAATGGGTAAGATTGGCAATGGTGCCGACAGTGGTAAGATTGGCAATGGTGTCGATAATGGGTGAGATTGGCAATGGTGTCGATAATGGGTGAGATTGGCAATGGTACCGATAATGGGTGAGATTGGCAATGGTGTCAATAATGGGTATGATTGGCAATGGTGTCAATAATGGGTATGATTGGCAATGGTGTCAATAATGGGTATGATTGGCAATGGTGGTGTCTTATATTTTCTTATCAAATCTTGTTTTGTTCAGTTTAGTTTAGACTTTCAAACTGGAGTGGTGTAGGTGCAGAAAGTGAGAAGTGTGAATGTTGTGGGTGGGGTTGTGAGAAGCAGACTGGAAAAGACCTGGGACAAGGTCATAGAGTATGTTCTCAGGGATAGGGAGGCTGCCAGAGATTGAGCAGCATGGAGAGCCGCCATTAGGTGACAAAGGCTGACACATGCAAACATGTTGGAACCTTTATAAACAAAACAAAATGAGTGCTTAGATACAGCCTTGATAAACCTCTTTAGTATTGGCTGCCCTCCCTCCAGCTCACACCACAGCAACAATGTTATATGTACTCATCAGCCTAATTTTGTCCAAAAGTAATCTTCATATAAATTATGTAATGCTGAGCTGTGATACTGACACTAGAAAAAGTGCTGTGAAAAGCATTTAGTACAGTATAGGGGAGTAGTTTTTTTTTCCCTCCTACCACTAAGGTATGTGAGGGATGCTTGAAGGTGATGAAAATCTCAGTCAAGTTTAGATGAACAAACATTAGTCCAGAAATGGTAGCATATGAAGGCTGTTGTCACTAAAAAACTTAGCTGCTTCATTTCTTTTCCTATGATGTTCAGCCAGTTACCTACTTCCTTTCTTTTCCTATGATGTTCAGCCTGTAAATTACCTCTTTTTCTTTTCCAGTGATGTTCAACTAATAACTTCTGTTTTTTCTTATGATCTTCAACCAGTAATTTCTTTTTTTTCCTGTGATCTTCAACCAGTATCTTACCTCCTTCTTTTACCTGTGATGTTCAGCCATTATCTTACCTCCTTTCTTTTCTTATGATATTCGGGTAATGACTTCCCTCCTTTCTTCTCCCATGATGCCCAGCCAATAACTTCATTTCTTTTCCTATGATGTTCAACCAATAATGTACCTCTTTCCGTTCCTTATGATGGCCGGTCAATAACTTCTTTTCTATTCCTGTGATGTTCAACCCATGACTTCCCTTCTTTTCCACAGGGTATTAATGTTCGACCATTACTCCATCCCTCGGGAAAACCTTCTGAATCGTACAGGAGATGTCACACCAGAGGGACACTACACATCTCCCTTCTCTGACCCAAGCAAACGCTTTGGTAAGGTTTGTGACAGAAAAGATAGAGATAGACAGAGAAGGCAAACAAGTGGGAGGGAGTCTTGAGACAGCAACAAAGACATACAGATACAAAAACAGACAAACAGGTGGGAGAGACTGAAATTGAATGACTGACCACTCAGCCAACCCAAACAGACACTTTGGTAGGACCTGATCCAGAGACAGAGACAGATAGAAATACAGACCTATAGACAAGAAATTGAGACTAGAATGGAATGATTGACTGCAGCTCTGTTCTGTATTTTCCAGTATGGTTATATACAAGGAAGACACATAGGTATGGTGTTAAAAGAAAGTTTTTGGAAGTGAAATTGAGGGTAATGTTACAGGCAGATGTCATGTAATATAGAGGATGACAGTGGAGCAATATATCGTTGTGAGAGGAGGAAGAGGAAGACACTGGAACAGAAGGTAGACCTTTCCCTCTAACAGCATCTTAACAGTTCCAATAATGCCAGTAGTTGTATGGGATACGTTTATGTGAAATCACAGAACGTGGTGAATGTTTTTGGCGTATCAGTTAGAACCAGGATTCCATGGCCTTGAATGGTGAGTGAATTGAACCGTGGCCTGTTGCTACTCCTCACCCTGCCCTGGGGTGGGAAAGGAGGTCCAGATGATAATGATGATGATGATGATGTAGCCCTGGGTTCATCGAAATGTGAACTTTGTGGACTACAGGCTGAGCTTTCCCCTCTCCTGCAGGTCACCCTCCTCCTTTTGGGGAATAAAGAAGGAATTGAGGGATGTTTGTATGTCATGGCAGCTCCACCACTCATTTAAATTAGTGCCACCACATGAAGGCATCCCTCTTCAAAATTATTAACCACAATTGAACCTTTCTTCCACCAGGAGCCTCACTGGGTAACCTGTCCATGGGCCGTGTAGGCATCATAAGGTACGGGGTGGTGAATCTCCGCAAGGCTGTCACCATCGCCATTCGCTACTCAGCTGTACGTAGGCAATTTGGACCCCCAGACCAGGACAAGGAACTCCCGGTCCTTGAGTATCCACTGCAGGTATGGCCTTTGTAGTTGGCATTCCCTTTCAGTCATTACTCTTACTTATCTCTCTCACATATGTATGTACCTATTCTTCTGTCCATCACTCCATCCTTACTTCTCCTTTACTCTTACTTATGTACATATATTTCCTGTATTCTTCCATCCATCCATCCATCCTCCATATGCTATTTCAGTCCAGTTTGCTCATAGCTCCATATTCCCTTTCAGTATTGAGGCTTCCTAGCACCTTTTCCTCAGCAATTTGTTTTTGGATACTACAGGTTAATATAATTTTGTACCTTACATATTATGCAGAGTATGGTGATATTAGAATGGCTTAAGCAACATAAAAGATTGTGGTAACGTATAATAAGCAAAATAAATCGCTTAGGAAGAGGTGTTAGGGAGCTACCTTAACTGAGGAGAATACAGGCCATAGACTTTACAGCGAATTAGGTTCTAGATTGGGACCCCTTCTCGTGGTGGCACTGATGTAATTGTGTGGTAGAGCTGCCTGGCTCTACAGATATCCCTTATCTACCTCCCTATCCCTCATGAGGAGAATGGTGGATTGCAGCAGAAGGATGACTTTAGCCTGTAGGCCATGAAATTTGCTTCAGATGAGCCTGGGATTGCATAATAAGAACGATAATAATACTGCCATAATAGTAACAGTAATAGTTGTAAAGTAGCTGATAATAGTGCAGTAATAATAGTAGTAATAATAATAATATTGATAATAATAACACCTATGATGATAACAGCAACGATAATGAACTACTAACACACCTATGCTCTGTACCTCAGCAATGGCGACTCTTCCCCCACCTGGCAGCCACGTACGCCCTGGACAGCTTCGCCAAGAGAATTGCTGAGCACTATGCCAGTTTCCAGATGATGGTGTTCAAGGGAGATAACAAGGATGAGCTTGTTAGTAAATGGCATCTTTTAATACACCATTTTTACTCTCACTTGGCCCAGAATTGCCATCTCTCCATCTTGACTGCGGAAAATTAATAGTAGAGTAATACTGAAATATGATGTTAGTCATGAGGAAGTTTTGTGAATAGGCTAAAGATGTTCATTATTGTCTTTATCATTACTCCATCTTGAATGCAGAGTTGTCATAATAGATTAACACTAGAATATGATGCTGATAATTATGAAGTGTTGTGGAGAGGATAAAGACCTTCAGTATTGCCATGCTGAGTTGTAATAATAGAGTAAAATTAGAATATGATGCTAGTCACGAGGAAGTATTATGGTGAGGATAAAGACCGTCAGTATTGTCTTTTTCACTTCCCCCAGGCATTGTTTGGTCAAGAAGTGCACGGTCTGTCATCTGCAGGGAAGCCTCTGTCCGGGTGGAGTGCACGGGACGCCATTCAGGAGTGTCGGGAGGCTTGTGGAGGTCATGGTTACCTATCTTGTGAGTCTATGGTTCTCAGTTTATGTGAGATACCTTTTGTATGAGTCTATGGTTCTCTGTTTTTGTGGGATACCTTTCTTGTGAGTCTGTGGTTCTCTGTTTATTTAGGATCTTGTGAATCTGTGGTACTTTCTTTATGTGGGATACCTTTCTTGTGAGTCTGGTTCTCTGTTTGTTTGGGATACCTTTCATGTTAGTCTATGGTTATCAGTGTTGTGGGATACCTTTCCTGTGATTTTGTGGTTCTCAATTTTTTGTGAGATACCTATCATTTGAGTGCCTGGTTCTCTGTTTTTATAGGCTTTAGTAGTTACAGGTTAGGAAGTATATGTTGTAGTAAAAGTGTAAGAATCTATCTATAACCAGAGGCCTAAATCCCAGAAGGAGTGGCTACAAATATATCTTCCCTCTCATTATTCCTGTCACTGTGATGGCATTTCTACTGTGCTTTTCCCACCCTCAGGCAATTTTTCTCTTACAGCTGAGAAGAGACATCTTGTGGTGAAAAGATTAGAAAATTCACCCACTAACCTCTTCACTAAAATGTGTGCATTTCTGGTGTACATAGTTTTGTTTTATTTTATTTATTATTTATTTCTTATTTTCTTTCCTTCATTCTTTCCTTGTCCTTCTGCCTACGGGTGACATTACACTCCCTCTTCTGCCTTTCTTTCCTTCATTCTTTCCTCGTCCTTCTGCCTGTGGGTGACTGTACACTGACTGACAAGCCAAATGGTTTCCTGTACACCAAGAAACAATTTACTACACTGGGTGGTAACCATATGACCAAATTTTGGCGCCTGGTGGTTTAGTGGGTAATTACGGTGCTTCAGTCGAATTGAGCCGGTGAAGCTTTATATCCAAGGGGTGGTTGGGGTTTATTGCTCATGTAATGCCACTCAGGGATGAGTGAGGCTGGCCAATCTCATCTTAAATGTCAGGACCAACTTCCCTAGCCCCGGGCTCCTACGCTGATCATGGGGCAACATAAGATTGGATAATGAATGGATGGATGGATTTAGGAAGGGTGTGTCATAGTAAAATGGGTATCTCCTTAATTGTTATAGACAGACATACATACAGTATGTTATTCATGCTAATGACAGACATTGATTTCAATTGGTAGAGTTTCCATCTGCCAAAGAGGTAAAAACTGTCTCAGTTAGTCTCTTGCTTTTCTTGAACATCTAAATATTGTAGTCTTATGAACAATACATGATTTGCTCACCTGAAAGAAATTCAAATAATGAAGAAGGGAAGAGAGAGAGAGGGGGAAAAAAAACACTTCTGTATTAAAAAATGTTACTCCTTTAATTCCTGTACGTGCTGGTTTTGTCAATTTTGGAATGATAACAGTGCCAGCTGCATGTATAACGGTAACAACAGCTACCATTAATACATACCACAGCAAAACAGACACTACAGCTACAAATACCTGTATTACAACTAAGCAACCATTTTAACTAAACGAGGATGAGATGGAGGGATGGAGTGGAGAGGTACTGTATGTGAGAGAGGGGTGTGTGAGTTGGGAGCGTGGTAGTGAAATGGCAGGGGACAGAGTGACATGGAGGTGATTTGTTTGTGGCCACCCCGTGCGGGATTGAAGCGTCTGGCAATAGATAGATAGATAGACAGTACATTTTTGCTTTCCATCTGCATCCCCTGTGCCTCTGTATAGGTGATGTTTTTGGACAGCTTTGTAATGAGATATGCCTTTTGCACTTATGAGGTTGACAGTATTTTACACTTTGGCACCTGTAATGCACTCTTAGCAGGATAAAATAATCACGTGTTAAACAGAATACAGCACTAGAGCTTCCTTGTCTGTGAGGGTAAAATATCATTCTATGCTGTGAGTATTGTGGTAATTCAGTTCTGTATGAATTTATTTCTAGAGAGTAAAATTGTCTCTGGATTAAATTACTATAGAAGATGCAACCATTAAAGGGTTAAACAGTCACTCATATACTTAGTCTGTATATCTGTCTGTAGCCAGATGCCTTAATCCCATAAGGAGTGGCCACAAACAAATCACCTCCATGTTACCTTGTCCCCTACCATTTCACTGCCCTCTCCCCAGCTTATACCCCCTCTTTCATATACCTTTTTACTCCCTCAGCTTATCATTTATCTTTCCGTAGGTGCTGGTTTTGGTCAACTCCGCAATGACAACGATGCCAACTGCACATATGAGGGAGACAACAATGTGCTGCTGCAACAAACAAGTAACTGGCTGCTGGGGGTGTGGGTGAGGCAGGGTGAGGGGCGGGCGTCTGCATACCCCATGGGCACAGTGGAGTACTTGGACCGCGGCCAGCAGATACTGGCGCCCTCAAGGAAACACACTCCCATCACCATGTTGTCTTCTGATCAAGGTAACTGAGCAAGAGGGGATAGAGTGTAGTTAACTTCTGTTCAAGACAGATAGTGTTATCGACAGCTGTTGAGGATGGATAGAGTGTAGTTGATGGCAGTTCAGAAGAGACAGAGTGTGTTTGGCTGCTGTTCAGGATAGGGTGTGGTTGACTGCCATTCAGAAGAGGCAGAGTACAGTTGACTGCCGTTCTCATGTAACTTCATTAGCAGTGCCAAACTTATGACTGTTGTAATGTAGCCTGTTTGTGGGTATGTATCTGTGTACGGTAAAAAGTGTATATGTTTTCTCGGTGTACAAGACATCACATGAATGCCTAAATCAGAAGGGGCACATGCATTGTGTGTGGATCTGGGAAGAAGAAATTTAGTTTTTGCACTGATTGATCAGGAGTGTATGTGAGTGAGGTGGAGGGGCAGACAGGGAGGGATAGACTGAGGATGAGATGGAGGGATGGAGTAGAGAGGTATATGAGAGAGAGGGTGTAAGTCGAGGGAATGGTAGCGAAATGACAGGAACAGGGCGACATGGAGGCGATTTGTTTGTGGCCACCTCATATGGAATTAGATAGATCAGAGGTCAGAGTTGAAGGTCGTGACTGCCTGATCCAACGTGGGTCAAATTTGGCACCTGCGTTGTGTGTGGGGATGGAAAGAAGGGGTGTCATTTTGGTGCAGATGGTTCAGAGGACAGTGTCATGGGTCAAGGTCAGAGTTTGGGTGAGGAATCTGTGTTCCCTCTGAGCACTTTTGAACCAGTCATCATAGTCAGTGTTTTAGGCTTGAATACCCGTCGGTTAAGGAGGCTCCCCAACACCTCTTCCTTAATGATTTATTTCTGGATATGGCTGGTTAATAACATTTTGCACATTATTTATACAGATTATAGTGACATTAGAAGAATTTATGCAGCACAAAAGAGGACAGTAAAGTGTAAGAAATTAAATAAATTGCTTAGGAAAAGGTGTTAGGGAGCTTCCTTAGCTGATGAGAATGTGAGTCTCAGTCTTTGTCATCAGAGTCTGAAACATAAAGGCTTAAGTAAGAGTTACTGTACAGAGTAAAAACTTTTATTTATATCATGTCTTGTCATCATTGAATCCTGTGTTGCCCCATGAGGAGCGTAGGAGCCCGGGGCTAAGCAAGTTGGTCCTGACATTTAAGATGAGAGTGACCAGCCTTACTTATCCCTGAGTGCCATTATGTGAGCAGTAAACCCCAACCATCTCTTAAATATAAACCTTCCCAGGCTCAAAGTGATTGGGGTGCCCTAATTACCCACAAAACCATCAGGCATCGTAATCTTCTTTATTAAAAAAAAAAAAAACTGTCAAGGCACAGCAGACCCGTCCCCAGCAGCCATTTTTAGTGCTGACGTATAAACACAACAGGATATCTAGTCAAGGATGTCACATATCAAATTTGGAGTAAATCAGGTGAAAACTGACTATTTTATGCCCATTTGAAATTTTAGGTCTGACCCACCTGACACTGACCCCCCTACCACTAGGTGGGGGGTGACCCCCCTGATGTAATGAGGCATGTTATAGGATGCAGATTTGAAAGATGCACCTTGAGGTTTTGGTTTCATGTTGATATGACAAATTTGAAAGGAGTTATGGCGAAAAAACAATTTTTAACCGTCCCCCTTTTTTTTTAAGACATTTTTTGGGCCTATAGCCTGGGCCTTGGCCCAATTTGGCCCAAAATTTAATCAGGTGATCAGAAGGTAATAGCCCATCACCCCTCTCCTTTTAGTCAAAATCTCGCACCAGTAGTTTTTGCGTAAAGTTGTTAACAGACAGATAGACAGACAAACAAACAGACAAACCGAATGAAAACATTACCTGTCCCTGAGGTCCTCCGAGGCGGGGACGGGTAACAACATCACCCTGGATACCAAGATATATGATGAACTGACTGCTACCAAACCCTTTCATTGTTAGGCACGTACGCAATATTTTATTCAAATTGACAAATAATGTCATTCTACCTACACAGAGTTGATTCAAGGGTGCATGGAAGTGCTGCAGTGGCTAGTTTGCTGGTTGTGTAAGGAGGTGAACACAAAACTCCAGGACCAGATTGCATCAGGGGTGGACCAGTTCACAGCCCGGAACAACACCCAGGTTTACCTTGCCCACACACTCTCACTTGCATATGTCAAGGTCAGTTCAGAAGCACATCTGTGAACCCTTTCATGGTCAAGATAATTCTAGTGTCTCAGGTGCATCCATCAGTGTCACTACTTTGGTGCTAATACCCGCTGGCCATACTGAATACATGCTAGGGCTGTCTTATACAGGACTGGTGTATTGGTATTTTCCAGGGTGGTTTTACATGTCAGCAGCTTTTATGATAGGTCAGTAAAATGTGCTTTAATGAAATTCAGATCCTTGAGCTATTCCTTACCCCAGCTGGGATTTGAACCTGGGTCTATTGGTACTGCAGGCCCCCCTCTACCTTCACGGCCATCTGACACTTTGCGTGCTGTTGAAAAAACTCCCACTTTCTGTCTTTTTCTCTCTCTGTGAATCCTACCTCACCTCATCCTTTAACCCCTTAACCACTACTCGTACATTCCTTCTGAATGGACCTGTCAACTGACTGCGATGTTCCTTGTAAAATCCACAATTCTATTTCAAAAGTTGCGCTCTGCATTCTGCTCTGAGAACTTTGTGTATTCATCCACTCATGCTTGGGGTTGCTAGTTCATCTTTTTAGCTTCCTCGTATGTCTGCATGATCACTGGCAGGTGTGAACAGGTACAAAGGAAAGTGACAACATGGTGCCCAGAGTGTCAGGTTGGCTTATGTCTGGCAGACTGCTACCATGACTTTCACACACTCATCAACATCTAGAAAAGTGACATAAAATGTAAATAAGTGAAAGAAACTAATTGTAAATGTGCGTGAATAAAATTTTTGGAAAATGAAAGTGTCTGGTGTAAGCTGTATTAATATATTTCATTGAGGTTAGCTTTACTTACTATTCCTGACTAGTTTTTCACTGCTCAGTATAACACTATTTTATTTTATAATGTCTGTGAAATAATTATATTTAAGTGCTAAGTGATGCATACACCATAGTGGAAACCTAAGTGATGTGTATAGTGGTGCATGGTGGTGAAGTGAAGGGTGGTGGGTGATGGTGGGGGTCATTGAGGACAATGGACAGCTACAATGACGCACAAAAACACCAAAAATGACATTGTTCCGCTTATCTCTACAGCAACATACGAGCATCTAAACAGTCACTGAAGTGTTCATAAGTAAATAGAAGGGTTTAGCTTTCATGTGCATGTATTTTTTTTTTTGTGTTTTAATATGAAAATTATTGAATAGAAAATGAGAAACTTTTGGGTGGATTGTCACAACGCGGTCCTCACTTTCGCCACCCTAGCAGCACAAGTGGTTAAGGTGGGAATAAGGATTGGGATGATGATGATGAATAACAGAGTGCATTAGGAGCAAATTAGAGTTAAGTGTTGCATGGTAATTGTCACACTTTCATTAATACTGTACAGTACTTTAGTCAACCATTTTTAATTTGGAATGGAAAATGAGCTCGTCTGAGAACAGCAACATCTTTGAGCTGTGTTGGTGGGTCATAGGAGACACTGAAGCACCTTTCCAGAGTATTGTACTGTACTTTTTTTTACATGTTTACTTTTTAGCTTATATGTAGTGCCCCTCAGAGGAAAATGAATGGTTATCTGTGCCTTAATTATATGGAGTAAATAGCTCAGTCCCAGACCTCTGCACTCATGATTTGAATAAATAGATGGATGGATTAATAGAAGTAAATATGGTGCTGTGTACTGAATAGGGAGGCTGCCCGAGATCAAGGATGATGAAGATGACCAAGGTCAACGAATGCAAGCATGTTGGAGCTTTTATAAATGAAACAAAATGAACTTCTAGGTGGACGGTCATAACTCTCTATCTATATATAGCCCGACGCCCTAATCCTGCAAAGGGTAGCCGCAGACAAAACGCCTCCAAGTCGCTCTGTCGCCCACCATTTGCCTACCCTCCCCCCAGCTCACTCCCCCCTCCCTCATATACGGTCATAACACAAGTACTATATCTAGAATCTCCCATCCTGCCAGAAAATGCATGTTTTTACATCGCCAACAGACAGTGTGGTCAACGACTACTGATAATGTGATAAGTTATGGTGTGTGACATGTGATAAGTTTTGGGTATAACTAGTGTAAGTGTTCAGATAGCTGACAACAAGGTAAAGGACGTACCAGAGATCAAGGACATGAGTAAGATTAGATAATTTATGATAATCTTAAAGGATGGATGGCAGAAATATTATTTGTTTGCATGACTGGTTAATTTCTCCAGTATGGTGATGTGTAACATTTTTATTTGGCATCCGTTAGTTGATTTTGATAAATGTAAAATAGAACCCTTTGGCATATACGTTAGTTGATTTTGATAAATGTAAAATAGAACCCTTTGGCATATACAACTCTTGCTTGAGTGATGAGTATTAGTATCCAATGCCATTTGCTGCACATAGTGACTCCGGGACCTTGGAATGAACTGTCAAACCTTTCTTCATTGTCAGATACATAATAAACTTTTTTTTTTATTCAGGAGGTGGTGGTTCGATGGTTTGCTGAGTCTATTGAGACCGCAGAAGCCAGTCTGCAGCCAGTGTTGAGGCGGCTGTGTGCCCTGTATGCCCTCATTCAGGTCCAGTCTCACACCCCTCATCTTGTACAGGGTATGTCCAGAATGTGTTGATACATCTTTTATTTTTAGATGTGGTCGTACAATATCTCTTGGAACGGTCCTGTCTGTTTATTTGGTGTTTACTAGTGATTTTCAGAAATGAGGTGCTTTGTTCCTGTTGACTTTAGCATATTTAGCAAAGTCCTGTGTTAGAGACCTGAATCTCCTGCTTCATACCAATAGGCTTTAGCAACTTCATTGAAGCCCCTTATTAGGGACAGGATTTTTGAAAGGGGGGGGTTGAAAAGAAAAAATTCATAACATAGATTATTCACTGTGCTGTATTTCATTCACTCATTCTTCATCTACTCCTGTGTTGCCGCGTGAGGAGCATAGGAGCCCGGGGCTAGGCATGTTGGTCCTGACATTTATGATGAGAGTGACCAGCCTCACTCATCCTTGAGTGACATTACGTGAGCAATAAACCCCAACCACTCCTTGGATGTAAACCTGCACAGGCTCAATCCAATTGGAGCGCTTTAATTGCCCTCTAAACTTATTAACACAGTACAGTAAACATAGGTACTGTAACTGACTAAAGTACTGAAAGGGTACAAAATCAGGGTATTTTACATACTGAACTCTACATAACCATGGAAGTGAAAGCAGTGTGGATATCAGTGGATAGAGCATCTTGGAAGTTAAGGCAGTTTGGAGAAGGTGAGTCTCTTATAAATATGGGAGGTGTTTCAGAATACCACAACTTTGCCCTAACAACTAACACACTACATTGCTTTACTTGTAGCAATGGAAGATTAATATATCAGTACAAATTTTATCCAATTTACTGAGGAATTAATATTTACCAAGGAATTAATAGCACAACACATCATCAAAACATGTGTCTTGAAAGGAATTACTGTACTTCATTTACGTTTAAGTGTGATGTCTTGATCTGTTCTTGTTTCCTGTAGATTTTTTATTTAGAATACAAACTATCTCATGTTCATGGGATTAACAAAGGCTACACTGAACCCCTCCTGTGCAAAAAAACTCTCTCCTCCACTAAATTAAAGCAGCCAAAGGTGGCAAGTACATAAATAAACACATCCTCAGGCTAATAGAGTTTACCCTTTGATTCCTGAACTCTTTTCTAAGCTAGATATTTAGTACAGCAAAGTACACCAGTTGAGAATATATGCTATCTGAGACTTTAAATAGTGGGGTCTGGGATAAAATCTTTCTAACTAAATCTTATTAGCTTACATTTTGTAGAACTTTTTAACTCTTTTTCTATTATTTTTCTATCTCATATCATTCTTAACAAGATTTGATTAATTTATTGAGTTGCATATTTAGTACTGTATTATTTTCATTCAGATTTTTCATCTTTCCAAATGGGGGGGTTAAGCCCCCCCCCCTTATGTTCACAGCCTTGGCACTGCGGCTGCCACATCTCTTTAGTACCTTTGTGCTTGTCATGGGTAGGAGACCAACCAGGGACAGAGGTTCATCTCCTAACCTTAAATGTTTTGGAACACAGTGGGCTAACCTCAGGCTCCTGTGTCTCAGAGGAGTTAGTATAGAAGTGGGTATTACCCATAAAATAATAACTTCCTAGCCCCTTTGGGGATTCCGTAGGGTGTTGGACATACAATGGCTTAAAGTTTGGCTGCTGTGGTCCAAATATTTTAAACCATAGGAAATCATCCAGATATTTTAAAGTATAGGAAATCTACTAATGTCGTTGCAGTATGTACATGACAGAAAACCCACCAGCCACCTCTTGAACAGTGGTGGGTTAGTGAAGGCTCTCCTCTGACCCCAGAACTCCTAACCAGGCCACTGAGGAATGTTACCATTTCTAGTAAAATGTACTGTACTTAGTTGGGAAAAGAGGTCAGGATGATGATGATGGTGATGATGATGGTGATGATAATGATGTTGATGATGATGATGATGATTTATTTGTTTGGTAAGATGTTGATGATGATGATGATAACAACAACAGTGGTTTATTTGTTTAGTATGATGTTGATGATGATGATGATGATAATGACAGTGACAGCAGTGATGAATGTAATGATGATTATCATGATTCGTATTTCTTCTTTCCTCAGGTGGTCTGGTATGCAATGGTGAGATAGTGACAGCAGTTCAGCATCACACACGTCGTCTCTGCACCGCCCTCCTGCCCGATGCTGTCCCTCTGGTGGACGCCCTCGCACCCACAGACTTCATACTCAACTCGGCTCTGGGCAATGCTGATGGCAAGGTGATGTGATGGACTTGGTATTAAAAGTTATAGTGCATTCACTCTCCTCTGACAAATATTGCCAACTAATTAGAAGTTATTGTGCATTTACATGCACTGGCAAAAACCCCAACTCCTTTCAGCTTAGTTGATGGCCATATGTTGTCAGATTGAAGGGGAAATGACTCCTAACCAAGGAGATTCTTTCCTACCCCGTAACTAAGCCTCATCGATTTTCATGTAACCACAACTTCGTATTTAACTTGCAAGAGTGGCTCAGTTACCTCCGATAAAAATAAATCAACCATAGTTGCATGTATTATATTCTGTTCACTGGCAGAGATTTTTGTCCTTTTGCTGCTTATTTATCATAGCCTTGTGGCAGAGCAAGATAATTTTTATATAATTTACTGTGGAGTAGGTGTCAGAGAGGGATGCCTGAATGTTGTGCTACCAATATAACCGAGTGTCCTCCCTGCCTGGTTACACAAACATCCCTCATCTCCCTCCCTGTTACCCAGAAGGTGGATGTTGGAATACTGGAGGTCAAACTTCATTTTGCAGTCCACAGTGTTTGTGTTTTCAGATAAACTTGGGGTACAGCTGCTACTATTATTTCTGCTGTACTATAACTTTGGACTCATTCTTCCTCCTCCACTTCATCATCATTTCCCTGTACTTTCTGTGGTGATAGAGATCAGTCAGGCTAGATGTTACCGGCAGTGGAGTTAGTTCCTTTGTTGTTTTGTATCGGTATGTGTGTAATCACTTCATCAACAGCAAAACAATAAATAACAGTAAATAAAAAAATATATATAACATTATAAAGGATATTATAACAAGGACTTCCTTATGCTCTTTTAATTAGAAGTTGTAGTGATCTAATTGTGTTTATTTTCTCACAGGTTTACCAGCACCTACAGGCAGCCATGTTGAGTGCCCCAAATGCCACATCCCGCCCCAAGTACTGGCAGGAAATGTTGAACAAGCCTCTCACCTCCAAGCTCTAGGATGGTCCATGATATAGAAGTAGTCCCCATTACAGTACAGTTGCCTTATACAACATTATAGGTGTAAGCGGGCATTGGTCAAATACCGAAACCCATTTACGAGCAACGAGGAGACTTATTTATTATTATTTTTTTTAATGCAAGGAAGAAGGAACTAAAGGCCTGAGACATTATAAGTACTGGGCAGTGATCAGCACACTCCCTCACCATTAAAAGGAGAGATGGAAGGTTATGGATGAGGGTGGGGGCTTATCCTGTACCAGTACTTCATATTTTTCCCATAGGTTATGTACTCTTTTATATGAGCATTCACTTAGCAACAGATTTCCATAAATATAATTACCTGTACTGTACTTGTAACATCAGGACTTTCCCTATATAAGCAAGAAATATGCTCAAAATTACTTACTACAGTATGTTCAAACTTGTTAACATTTCCTTATAGCTGTGTTCTAAATTGTCACTTTTTCTTTGTGCTCTAAATTATCAGCTTTTCTCATACTTGTGTTCTGAGTCATCACTTTTTCGTTATTGTGTTCTAAATTATCATTTTTCTTTATAGTTGAGTTCTGAATTATCACAACTTTTTCATATATGCATTCTAAATTATCAGCTTTTTCTTATAATTGTTCTCAGAATTATCAGCTTCTGTGTTCTGCATTATCAGTTTTTCTTTACTGTGTTGTAAATTATCAACTTTTTTAAATAATTGTGTTCTAAATTATCAACTTTTTCTTTACTGTGCTTTCACTTAACTTTTTATTATAATTGTTCTCTAAATTATCACCTTTTTTTAAATAAATAATAATTTCTGTATTATAAGTCTGAGATTTGATTTAAATAATAATTTAGATATTTGTTTGTGCCTTATCAGAAGTGTTTTAAAAATGAAAGAAAAGAAACTTGCAACAAATTTTAAACTGGGTATTGTATTCTTGTGGCCTAAGAAGGTGCATTAATGTCTCTTGTTGTTGTTGTTGTTCTTCTTCTTATGCCTCACTCTCATCTTAAATCAATTTCATCAATGTCAGGACCAACTTGCCTATGCCCGTGCTCCTCTGCTCCTCGTGGGGCAACATAGAATTCGATGATGGATGGATGGATGAATGGATTATTATTATTATGATGGATGGTGGTTTAGTGGGTTAAGGCTGTCCAACTTGGTGGAGCATTTCCATCTGAGAGGTGGTTGGGTTTATTGCTTGCTTAATGCCACTCGGGGACAAAGGAGGCTGGTCACTGGTGCCTTAAATGATGGAAATGAGTAACCTAATCCCAGGTCTCTGCACTACTGTTTATACTAGTGTCAGAAAGGCAGCTTAATGCTAAGGGGAAGGCAAGCTTCCAGGTTTTACGAAAATGGGTCTGGCTCTTATGTCATTGCCGAGTGTCTTTAATAACTTAACTTAGTTTTTACCATTTTGTGTAGCAAGTTTTAGGAGTAAGTCATTGTTTACAGTTTTTTAGATGTGTTGTGTAGGAAGAGACACTTGGTGGTCTAGTTGGTAAAGGCATGCCAGCTGGGTGTGGCTGTTATAATGGGTCAGAGTATGAGGGATGGCTGGGTATTTTTCCTCTTTACAGAAAACAGCTGGTCATGCTCATCCAAAATGCTCAGACAGAGTAGCTTAGCCCCAGGCCCTTATGCTCTTGATGGGACAGTAAAGTTGTGGTTCCTGAATAGATTAATGGATGGTGTAGGAGTGGAGGGTTTGAACAATCATAGATGTCTTAAGAGGAACTTCAGTTTATCATTCATATCAATTAGGTTCTGCTTATTACACCTTTACAGTGTGCTGGTGGTGTGGTGGTCTGAATGCCTCAGTCTGAGTTTTTTTTTTTTTTAAGCTACATTTGATGTCTACAAAATTATGCTTAGTAGTTGAAACCTGGATATTGTTGTTATTTTACTTTAGACTGAGATGAATGTAGTGCCTTACAAATTTATATGATGTAAACAGTTTGCATATTTTGTGCATTTTTAGTGTATTTTTATATGTATATACTGTATATATTTTAGTGTACAACTAGGTAAATGTGTAGTGTGAGAATTACTAAAGTTGCCACCTCCACACCTAGCAGTCAAGATCGTATGACTCACTCTCATTTGAATGAAATCATCTATTGTTTGCTGGAGTAGAATACCTGTACTAGAGTTCCTGATCATGATAGAGTTAATGGTCTGTCTATCTATCTATAGACAGACGCTTTAATCCCGTAAGGGGTGGCCACAAACAAACCGCCTCCATATTGCCCTGTTCCCTGCCATTTTGCTGCCCTCCTCTCAACTTATACCCACCCTGTCTCACATATCTCCCCACTCCACCAAGGTTAATGGTGACAGCGTTAATACAGTACTCACAGGCTGGTATGACTCGCTGTGCTAAATAGTCATCTGGCATTAGCTGGAGCAAAATACTAGAGTTATTCCTACCATGAGATTCTTAATGCTGTCAGTGTTTTGATTCTGGCTTTTGTGACTCATTCTCAGCTAAGTAAGATTGTTTGGTGTTAGCCGGAATAGAATACTAGAGTTGTTTCCATTATGAGAGGGTTGTCACTTGTGAAAAACATATCAGTGACGTTACAAACTTTAGTACCGGCTTAAAACTTGGAACTATTTGTATCAGATTGTGAGTATGCAGTTTGTTCAGGCATCTCAAAATGATCAGACCTTGAATTTGAGTCTTTTCTTTGTTTTTTCTTGGAGGGAACAACTTTGCAGACTTTAACTTTTGGTTTCTGCTTCTCTTCATTACTTTAAATACATATATATGAGAGAGAGTTATAATAACGCAGTACAGATAATATTTAGGGCAAGTGGTGACTCTCTAATGACTTGTTGTGAGAGTATTGAAACTAGATGTAGTGTGTAAGGGGTTTTAATCTGAGGTGGTTGGGGTTTATTGCTCACATAATACCACACAGGGATGAATTACTGATCAATCTTACCTTCAGTATTTGTACTAATTAACCAGGCCTCAATTCCTTACCTTCCTGACAGGGTAAAGAGATGTAGCACCTCAACACGGTATACAGTAATTCCGGTGGCAACTTTAGCGTTAACTACATTAGAGGGATCTTTTACTGAATATGGTGCTAAATCGTTTTCGTTTTCGTTTTCATTTCTGAAGGCTCCAGCATGCTTGCATGCGTCGGCCTTGGTCACCTACTGGCGGCTCTCCATGCTGCTCGATCTTTGGCAGCCTCCCTGTTCAGTCCCTTAACCCTTAAGTCACACTTAATGACCTCGTCCCATGTCTTTCTCGGTCTACCCTTCCCAACCCCAACCCCAATATTATCACTTCTCACCCTCTGTGCCCAATTATCATCCCCCATCCTCTCCACATGTCCAAACCACCTCAGCCTACCTCTCCTCATCACAACACCAATACACTCCAGTCCCATCCTACCTCTCAACTCTTCCATTGTAAACCCCCCCCCCAGGCCTTGCATGCAGGGACGCACTGCACATCCGCCTAATCATTGTCATTTCTGTACGTTTAAACCTGCGAATATCCTCTTCCTTTACTGCCCGGGTCTCACTACCAAACAGCATCACACTCCTAACACATGCTGCATACAAAGACCCCTTAGCACGTAAGGAGAGTCCTCTCAATGTCAGGAGAGGCAACAGCTCCCTGAAC